>QGMF01000747.1:0-18329 GCA_007821475.1 Lachnellula arida
TGTGTCTCGGGCCCATGCGACCTGGCGAGCCCTGGTCGCGCTGGCACTGGAGTCTGTCGCGCTCTGGCGGGAACCTGGTGCTTGCGCATCCTCGGGTTGCGCGGTTCTTTGCGCTCGTGTTCCAGGTTGTCGGGCTGATGAATTATGGGTATGGGACGGTCATGTTGAGCGGTACGGGTCTGGTGAGTCCGGAGAATGCCTTGGTGGTGTTTTGTCTGATGGGCTTTGCGAGTATGAGCTCAAGGCTGCTGGCTATTTGGTTGGTGGAGGTGTGGCCTGAGGTGCCGGTTGGGGATGGTGGGATTGCGATGGGGGCTTTGAAGGGAGGTGATGGGCAGAGTGCGGATAAGCTGTTGGGGGCTCGGAGTAGGGAGGTGTCTGAGATGTAATATCATAGGACTAAGACTCCACCTGTAAGCTTCAGAATAACTAATACCACAGTTTCCTCTATTTGCTATAGTGAGTTGTCTATAAATGCTATGGAAGTTTTCATAGCAAATAGAGGATAATATCCTATAAACACTTCACTTATTACCTTGTGTTTGCTACTCTCACTTACTATCCTCCGCGGTAGCCTTGCTTACTTGTAAATATAAAGCTCCAAGCAGTGTTTTAACTTTTAAATATCCTATCCCGCCAGGCGAGATAGGAGAGTAGAAAGCTTTCTACTCTAATCTCTACTATAGTATATCCTGAAGTTTGCTTTCTATATTTATAGGCCTAGTTCTAATTAGAGCGCGCTAATAGGCCTTCTAATATTTATAATGTAATACAAAACATGTCCTGAACCTGAGCCACAAGCTCGAGCTTGCATGCAGGGGACTTCTGTGTGTGCCTTGAGACGGTAGCCCTTGAGACACTCACTTAGAAGCATAAAGCCAAGAGCCTTCCCTCCATTCTTTCCTACACATTTGCCTATGCAAATCTACACGTTTTCGCTGTGTGTAACCTCACCTCAGGCATCGTCCGCCTCACTTTTTCAACATCCCGGTTCCTTCGCCCTTGGCGCGTCACCCTCAACACCGCCCTCATGCAGACAAATAACAGCCAGGACGATTGGGCCAATCAGATGGATTTCACACCAGCTTTCAGTCAGCCGGCGGGTCCCAAATTGGGATTCGAGGGCGCTGAGACTGGGTAAGTTTTTTTTTTATACCCTTTTACTAATGGGTTGGACAGTTGCGAACCACTATTTCCCAATTTTCCCCCAAGAGCCTCATCCTTCGGGCCAGACACTTATGGGCTACCCCCTTATGCCCCTGGTACCCTTTTGCCTTATCCGCCTTACCAAGTTTCCGGACACCCCAACGATTTCCCCTCGAACGAGACCGCTGGGCTAGATTGTCCCTCTATTGTCGGCGATGTTCCGTCCTTAAATGTTTCAAACTTCGGTGGATATGGGACATTGAACAGCCCTGTTTACGGAGGGTTCGAAGTCCCAGGAATGGCTTCATCAGTGATGGCTACCTCCAGTTGGGACCTCCAGACTGGACCAAACACCTCATCCGACCCCTTCGTACTGGACAACCCCATGCATCCCAATGCCTTCAACCAAGGAATGGTATATCCTCCTATGCCATTTCTCACAGGCCAAGACATTTATATTTACAATCCTGCTTCCGTGGACACTAATCCCTTCTTGGATCTGGATATCGCGCCTCCTATTGCACCTGGTACTGTTGCGCAGCCGTCTTCCCAACCATCCAACACCCAGCCTGTGGTTCAATGCACTCAACCAGGCTGTCCAGCCACATTCAGGCGCCACTACGAGCGCTCCCGTCACGAGGCTACTGCCAACGGTGTCAAGCAAGGAGTCCACCTTTGTCCTGTTGCAGGATGCTCCAAGAGCCAGGGAGCTGGTTATTCGCGTGCTGATAAGGTGAAGGAGCACTTGTGGAAGAAGCATGCTGGCCTTGGCTATACGAAAGGCCGGTAAGCGGTAGAAGCTGGCAGGATTGGGTGAACTAGTAAAGTTGGGGAGAGGGGGTTACTTGCAGTGTGGATTTCTTTAAAAGTGCCTTTTTAGTGTGTTTTGAAATTTCCTTCTACAATTTGCCTTTTATATACCTTATTGCCAGTCAAATCATTCCTGTCGCGTGCTACCTAGCCTATTGCTAAACATCACAAGTACACTTTACAAGCAAGGTTAATATTATTCGGTTTCAAAGTTCTATAACTAGTAACCGAAGGTAAAGAAAGGGGGGTAGGGCACGTGATATGATAACCTTAGAGCTCCACTGTTTAGGGATAGCGTGGTAGCAATTGACATGGGACATAACAACGTATAACCGCATAGAAAAAACTTAATTCATAGCGGCTAAATAAGGCGACTACGGTTCAAACTCTCCTTGACTCCTATACTAAAACCTGATTGATTGATGTACTTAGTCAGAATAAGTTCAATCCAGGTTGCATTAAGAGCAGTTAAAAGATGCTTGCTTTTAAAAGAAAGTTAACGAGAAGATATCTGTACAAGTGCTTCTAGGCAGGTTACTTTTCATGCCGTTGGCGCAAAGTTCGCTGTGATGAGCAGAACACACTATAGCGCGTATCAGACACACGTTAGAATGTGTGTTTCCTGCAACAACCTCAAATTTATAGAGCCAGCCCAAGACGTTTAAATCGTACGGACAAATCCATCCAAACCGACGGGGCGCTGGCCGGTTTGAAAATACTCGTGCGGCTTCCAACGAAAGCGCTGCGCATCATTTCGCGAGTGCACCTCGACACCACAGCAGTTACCGATACAGTCGAGCATGAGACTCAGCTAGCTATTATACGAAGATACGAATGCTTTTGAGCATATCAATTTTACTCTTGTCACGGTCCGGCTTCTCTCACAACAAACAAAACATAGAATCAGAACAGATAATACCCTTTTAAGCGTAATATCAGTATAACCCCGCTCTAGCCCCTCTATAGAAAGACTTGGAATCTTCCGCGCTCTCACTCGCGACTTCTACCTCAATAGTCTGAATGATACCATCATGATCAACAATATTCTCATCGCTGCCGCCACTATCATCATAAAAGCTTTTGAGCTCGACATCCGTAGACTGCAAAATCGTTTTGCGGCGGTCGTCCAATGTGGATGTCTTGCTTGCCTGGCCATTCTCGCCACTAGTGGAAATCCTAGTTAGAATAGAGTTATTGCTCGCTTCTATATCTGCGGAGATGGTGTGGAAAGCTCCCAGCGTCCGCGTCTCCCTCTGAAGACCCGAGCCGACGGAACTCTTAGATGTGTATCCTAAAAGTTTGGGTACATAGTGCTTGGCTAGCGGCGTCAGTGCCGGCACCGAGGCACAGATGATGGCCAGATCAAACTCGAGCGCCGTCCAGGCAGAGAATTTGGCCATGTCCCAAGTGCTAATGGACATTGTTATTGGTGGGGTTGACTTGGTACCAGTCTGTCGTGTGGCATACGTGGATAGAAAGTTGGGATTGTACTTACATATCGTTTGACCATGCTAGGCGAGACAGTGTGCTCATACGAACGGCAGATGCGGCACAAACTACGAGACTGGCACCCAAGAGGATTCCCACCAGAACCTTTTGTCTCATATTAATTTGTACACCTAGTATTACTATTAGCTACTGGTATGCAGTTCTGGAAGAGATTAGGTTGGAGGTTATGCATGCTTACTATATAACATCGGAAGGGGGAGCAAAACGATCACGAGATCGGAAAAGACGTTTAGAGCAGAGATAGAAAATAGCAACGCCTGTCTGTTCATGCATTTCGTCGCAATCATGCTGTCCCAGATTCCGTTAATAGGGCGGCAGGTGAAGATGATGGTTACCATGCTGGTAATTGAGTACGTAGCCACAAAGGCTATAAGTACAAAAACTAATTTTCGCATCCATGAAAGCTGGGTTACGCTTTGCGGGTGAAGACGAATCATGAGTGCCAGCATCGAAAGCTTGGTGAACCCTAGGGATATGCAGTAGATGATTTGAGAGTACCAGTGGAACTGTGACTGTGCATTAGTATTATGGGGTGGTCCTGCCCAGCAAAGGTGATGACTGACCCGTCGTATTTGCTGTGCGGAAGCATCATCCAAGTCCCCAATATGTTTTCCCATCCCGAGGTGAATATCTAGGAGCCATTAAATGTTAGATTCAGACTATGCTCCATCACAAACATTATCGCCTCAAAAGAGAGCATACTATGGATGTTGAAAGCCATGATCACAAAAGCAGATGCTTGTGATATGCAAATGAAGTAATCATCTATTTGAGTCCGACTGAATTTTATTCTAGAGAATAACCTCATTCCAACCACAAAACACGCCAGGACAGTCAGGCCAACATTGAGCCCTAAAATTAACGCATTATGGTCTGGAATAGCCTAAGTTGAACATTAATAGCAGGTAAACAGGTATAAGGGGACATGGCTTACTCCAACCGAAGGGCTTGTCCCTGGAGGCCCTTTTCCTGTAAGATTGAATACGTAGAAAGTTCCCAAGGCAGGGGTGCCTGTCGGATATTGCAAAGTAACGGTAGTTGTAAACCCCGGGTTCCCAGCAGCTGGAGGTGGTGGCTTTGCATCTGCCATGTCTAGTCAATGGTAATGAATCAAACAGAAAGAGTGAGAAGAAAAGCTGTTAGTTAAGGCGGAGGAGCACCGACTACGCAACGACTTTGTTTTTAGCCACAACGATATGGCTTTTTCGCGAAAATCACCTGGAAATGCTAGGATGGTGTGAGAAACGTATAAGCAGGGTGGAGTAGACGCAGCACCAATGATATGATATTCTCTAGAGATCTAAGTGAGAGAAGAGGAAAACCGTCTACATGTAGACTATAAGCTAACCCAAAGGGTATAGCCTAGAACCTAAAACCTATGAGTTATAATATAGACTATAAGTCATGACATAGACTGAGAGTCTAGAACAAGAGCCTAGAACCTATGACCCACAGCCTCGAACACCCAGAGCGTCACATCACATGACATATCACATGACCCAGCTTCCACATCCTCTGGATCCTGACACTACTGGCCTTTTTGATGGGGTTTATAGACCCTGAGGCTCAGCCGTGCTGACTGCAGCTTTATTTCCCCAACTTCAACCCCCTTTTCCTCGGATGTGTAGCGTAATCTGGAAGGGGCAGGGCCTATCGTTTCAACCTTAAAGCATCCACACTTCCTTGAGGGACTATAAAGACCATCAAGCGCATGAATTAGATTCCATCACGCATGGATCAATAGGATGCAAAGACTCGACGATACACTTCTTAGCATCCTACTCTCACGCTGGCGAACCCCCTTGCGCAGAAATTCGCAGGTCAGAGAGACCCTCCTCCAATCCCCTATCCTCCAAGAGTGCTGCCTGCGTGGACACTTTAGCCTTGTAGGCTAATGTATCATCAATCCATATATCTGCCCCGAACGAATCATCCAAATGTTCCAAGAAATCTTCTGGTGTTAATCGGGGCCTTGTCCACCGTTGATGGTAAGGAGATCCTATCGTCCATCGAGACTCAGTTGCTTGGAAGCCAGGCTGGACGCGAGGGCAATCATTCTTGTCGCCAGACAAAATGAGTATTCTCCGCTCCGGTATGTGAGCGAAGTATCCTCGATCAAAAAGGATCTGCCAATCTGTGATAACGCAGCATGCGTACAGGGTTTGAAAAGGCGTGGACGGTGTCATCCGCCGTACGCAGCGTACGCTGAGAATCCAATCCAAAGACGGCCGAAGATTGCCTTTGATTTCACGTAGAGGGCTAGTAACTACCGTAAGAGACTTTAGTTTCCGCTCTTTGGACCAGTCTATGAGATAAGGACCTGGATTGGGGGGTGGGTCCCGGGGTGAGTCCCGTCCTATGCGATAGTGGAGTGCGAAGAAATACAAGGGAAGTGATAGATGTTGTATGTTTCGGGTGAGGTTATATTTCAAAACGCCTAGCTGTGGAGAAGGGAATGCACCTTCGGGGCATGGGTAGCCAGACAGTATATTTTTGCCCCACAGGATAGGAAGGCATTCTTCGGATATCTTTTTTGATGCGAGGCAGATGGAGAATCGATCGATGCAGGTAGATTTGGAGCCGCATAACTTGAACTTGCATAAGCATTGATGGTTGTAAAAGTCCAATGTCCTCGCGCCCACAGCGATATTCTCGCCGTTTTTGGCTGGGATTTTATACCCATCACGGATCGTGATGAAGCCGGTAGGCGACACAAGAATGTAATTATAAATATGAAGGCGGATCTCAAGCGGCAGATCCAGAAAGCTCAGAGCCATGATGAGACTAAAGCATCGGAGTCTTTTGCTGGAGAAGAGCGGGGGAATTAGTGGGGGAAGAGAGAGTGAAATAGAACATATATACCCCGCTTCCCGTTGCAAGGGGGCCTGCAACTCGGTGCAGTGGAGTACGAGTATCCAACGAAACAGGTGACAATACATACCATCAATCGCACATCGTCATTGCCTCTTAGAGATCGTTTAAATGGCACTCTAAGCAGAATTTAGGATCCGGATGATAAGGTGTGAGAAATAATGATATGCAGTTGAAAGACAAGTGAGTGAAATGGTATTCCGGGGAAGACTTCTAAACGACTCATTTCATGCCAAGTGGGGCAATCAACTGACTCGCCAAAGACCTACATCAACCTCAACCTCCGTCTTTGAAGTAGGTATATACTGTCTAATAGTGTCGCCAGCACCACCACCAGCAACAGTATCGTATGAAGAGGGTGAGATCTGCCATCCACTCATATCATATCCATCCACCATGGCCTCACAAGAGCCCCCCCTCGACGAAATCCAATGGCGCTCCCCGCAAATAGCAATGAGCATGCAGGGCATCCACTCCAACTCCGTCCTCTTCTACTTCGCCGAGTCCCCCTTCTTCGACAAGACCTCCAACAACGCCGTGCTCTTCTCCCAGGCACTCTACAACCAAGCCATGCTGCCCGTCATCCAAACGCGCGAAGCCTTCGAGGGACGCCTGAAAACAATGTCAGGACTAGAGTTCATGGTTGCGCAGGAGCCGGCAGACCCTGTGAATGGGACCGGGGTGTGGGTTATACGGAAACAGACCCGGAGGAAGAAGCAGGGTGAGGAGGACGAGATCGCGTTGCATTCTACGTATTTCGTCGTGGGCGAGAATATATACATGGCGCCTGCAGTGGCAGATGTTCTGGGCTCGCGAACAGTACGCCCTTTCGCCTCTCCCCTTTCCCACGTACCAATACTAACACAACAAAGCTCTCAATCCTCACCTCCCTCAACAAATTCTTCTCCACAGCTACAACCCTCCCATCCTTCTCCCCGGCTTTGGGAACAACCTACCTCCCACCGCCCTCAACGTCCCGCCTCAAACCCACCGAATCGCAAAGTGTCCTCAGCCAAACCAGCAAAGAAAACACACCCCTCCCCGACTCGCTCATATCCAAAAAAGCCCCACTGCCCTCAACGAACAACTCTACATTCCTCTCTTCCCGTCTTCTCGAAGAGAGCCTAAACATAACGCTGAAATACGGCGAGGAGTACATGGACGAGAACCCCATTACAGGAGAGCCGGGCGCGTTTCATCTTACCACTACGGGGCGGGTAGAGAAGGATAAACTAGCTGTTCCGGTGGTTTCGAAAGGAGGCGGGCTTGGGAGTAAGACAGGGACGCCTGCGCCGCCATTGTTGAAGACGACGGGAATTGAGGCAAAGAAGGAGGGCTTGAAAGGCGAGAAGACCCCGACGAAGAGTCCGGGGGTGAAGGGGCCGAAGAGGAGAAAAAGTAAGGGGGTGAACTCGACTGGGGGGGTAACTCCTACTACGTGATTATTGGGAAATGGTTGTTTGGGAGAGGCGTCTAGGTAGGTATACCCTTGTTAATTTAATGGCGTTAAGAGCTTCATCCAGGGCGCGAGAAACACATCCTGGAGAAATAAAACATTAATCTATTACTGAAAAAAGACTTTCTTCTTTCCCAAAATTGTTAGTACGGGTGGTGGGGGTAGGCCTTCCTTGTACTAAGTGGGGCAGAAGACCAAAAATGCCAAAATAAAAAGCATGGACAAAAACATACAACAGCAGGTATTCGCTGGTGGTCACCCACCCAACTACTAATCTGCCGATCTGAGGCTTGTGTATGGCAGAGCGGACGGGATGCCCAATTCTCCTCAGTCTATGGTCGTATGTACCAGTCTTTCGTTTATGTTGATATATAGTACATGTTTTTAAATATGTCGAACTCGTGAGAAGACTCGTAAAGATGATAGAGCAACACACCGTTAGTCATGGTAGAGACAGTGTCATTATTCAATCGTCTATAATACTATATCATGCATCTCTTGCATTCTCTAGTCGAATGACATCTGAAAGCCGTGGTTGCTCAATACGCGTTTCCATAACCGATATACCGGTATGTCAACATGTGAGAGCAACCCTTTTACTATTCTCCATAAAATCCAACTTGGCGCAACATACTGTGGAGGCTGGATTTGGTGCATGTGACCGAAACCCACTTATGTAGTCTTAGTCAGCATTGGCGATAACCTCCGCGGTGCATCCGTAGATCTTTACAATCCAAGTCTTCACCTACGAATAAATCCTCAACCCTCTCAATACCCAGCACGGCTGGGCAGGGAGTATTGCAAGTCTGAAACCCTCTCGGGAACAAAGAGCAGTAGCCGCTAGCCTAGCCACCCAGTTGTCAGAAGCCTGTACGACGATAGTGCTAGTGCTAGGCGCCTCGATAAGCTTGTCCTACTTGTAGTTTGCTATGCTGATTGCGACCTGGTTTGCAGCTGATGAAAAAGCCTCATGGTAGGATTTGTGCTCTTTATGCTCCATTATGTGAGCCGGAGCCTCCGAAGGCACGCGCAGAATTTCATCACTAAAGGTACTCAGGATATCAAGCTTAGCAATCCATATTCTTCACTTATAAACTGAAAGTAGGGCCTCTACCAGAATAATGTCCCGATCAATGGTGTGCCGAGTGGACCCATACGTGATAAGTGGAATCTCATACTCAGTGAACGAGAGATGCACGGAGGTCTCTTTGAAATGATCCTCACTTTTGCTATCATAGATGTTGTGATTAATACACATCCATCGTTCGGGATCTCCTTCTTTGACCTTCACCTCTAGAGGTGCAATTAAGAACGTGATGCTAGCACGGCCAATGTTGCCGGTAACTCTTCTTATTTCAACACGACCCGGGACTTCATAAGGATCGCACAACAATGCTCGGGCAACGTAGAGTGAGTTTCCCGAGGAGAGCGCAAAAACTTCAGAAAGTGCGTGTGGATCTGGATTACAGGTGCCTGATTCAAACAAGGCCAAGGCTGCCAAGGCAATAATCGTAAGTGTCGACCTTTTCTCAATTGTAGTTCACAGGGTGCTTACCAACGTTAACACAGATCGGCTGTGGCGCAGCTGGTATGAATATGCCATCGGCCATGTCTTCAAAAAGTTTCCTGAGCGTGAAAATGTCTCTTAGTTGTAGAATGAGTTTTGACTCCGGTCGGGATTCAAATCACTATTATACATGTAGAGAAGCCGCCATGAAATGATTAAACAAGTCCGAGATAGTACTCGCGGCCGTCCCTTCAGGGGGTTAGACGACTCTTTAACATTTCAAACTTTTCAAGAGCGTAGTGAATCTCTCCTCCAAGAAATCAATGACTTCCGGCAATGTTGATCCATCTTCCATGACCACACCTTCGCTAAATTGGTACCAGCATGGTCGAGGTATCTCATAGAATGTGTGGCCCTTGCAATGTTCCATTTCTCCATCACTATTCTTCCAGTTGGCGTAACAATCAGCGCAAAGATCTCCAGAGATACAGCCCAAGCACACAAAACGTGGGCCTCTGATATCTGGCCCGTACAAAGGCACACAGATATCGCAGTGGAAATGATGCTCGATCGTAGTGTCATGTTGCAAACCTTGTTCAGCAAAGGCTGCAGCATAGTCGTAGTATTCAGGCCCACACCGAAAGATATATAACGAAAGGTCATCATAGCCGTAATGATCACTCGCTATTGGAAACAACTTTATTTCCTTCAGGGAGTCCAATACGGTCCGATAGAGGGTGGCGACGTCAAAAAAGTCCACATCTACTTTCCGCAGAGCTTCCAGGCGTCCTGAAAATGATTTGAGATTTCGAATAGCGTCTGTATCGTGGACAGCCCAGTAATGCTGTGAACAAATCAGATTCAGAGTTGATCGAGACAATGAGTCGTGACACTCACGATTGTGCGTCCAAAGCCATCCAAAATGTTCGTGTCAATTTTGTATTCTTCCATGAGATGTTCAAAAATCTCCGGACCATTGATCGGGCCCGTTAGCAGCGCCGTGCTCCTGACCCTAGCTGGACTTCGAATATTGATATTTGCGCCAAACTCTGCCAGCGTGCGTACGATGTCCTTGTTTCCCGAACGGACAGCCCGAAGTAGCGGATTGCCTAGAAAACGAAATGTAGGGATACCGTCCACCAAAGTCCCGTTTTCAAGAAGGAATCGCACTACGCACTCAAAGTTGAAAGTCGCTGCGGCACATACAGGATTAGGTGTGCCGTAACCAGCTGCATGATGCCGGATGACATTTTCAGCATTTTCAGGGTTTTGCCATGCAAGTTGTAAGCGAAGAAACACGCCTGCAACTTTATCTAGGGATCTGGTCAAGTTTGACCCATTCCCTGGCCCAGTACGTCGAATTAGATGCCCGTTCCAGAAACACATGAAAGCACACTGCAGTACAGTTTTTGCGTACACAGCAACCCCATGGTTGGCTTTCTGTCGAGCAGGGGGTTTGATGTAATCGAGGAGGAGCAACGATTCATGGGTCTTGGACTCGTCTGCGGGGAGATGCCTTGTCATCCACGGATGCATAGCATCGAAATCCTGGAAACGGCTGATATCCGCAACTCTTGAGTAAGATATCAGCGGGAACTCTTCTTCATCGAATACTTCTTCTTGTAGGCGTTGGACTCGCAGATTAATAGAGATGATGTAGCTCAAGATACACATCGACACGTGACGCTTGCTGAAGTCTGCTTGTAATGCAAACTTCGCTAGCCTGTGGCTTTTTGCTGCGAGATGGCCAGACAAAAGATACTCGCGCACGGAAAAATGTGCGAGTGCTATGGTATCGTCCTCTTGAATCCGGATCAGACTGCCGCACAGCTCAAAGATGTCTTCTGGTGCCATCAGACGTTCATCTGGATCTAGATGGTCCTTTTCAGGGTTCAGAGCAATAGCTTCCGCGAGTTCTTTACAGGACAAGGGTCGCTCAGCTCCTACAATCCAGTGGAGCATTCGGAGGACATATTCATGGTCTGCCTCATGGATGGAATCCAGGATTCGGTCGTACGTCTCATCTAGTCCTGCGGGTAGAGCTTGAAGAGCGTGCTTGAGAGCTTGAGGAGTCCTTATCTTTCGCAAGGCGTCAAGTTGACACTGTATCCAGCGAAACATGCCTCCTGCCCGACTGCTGAGATCCAAGAGTAGGTCCTCCTGAGACGAAACGGGCAGGTCAAGAAGCTTTGGCATTTTTGCAATCTCGGCACGGACGTGCATCTTGATCGGAAGCTCGGTGTGACGGGGCTCAATCGAAAATGAGGGGACTGATGACATAGTGTGGCGTATATCGTGCTCGGGTCGACTCGAGAGAAGAACCTTGAGTGTGCTCATTTTGTTTGATATTTCACAGAGCCGTTTCATCCCGTCCAGAAGTAGTCGCCGGTTGGGACATTCGTCGAGACCGTCAATGATGAGGTAAGTCTTTGTAAAGTTTTGCTTTGCTGCGTCATTTAGAACATGAAAAAGCGAGTCGAGTGGCGGAGCCCGCCCAGAGTATTTGAGATAGAAGTTTTGAATTGCAGGCGAAACGCAGTCCATCTGAAGGGCAAGCTGGCGCACAAGAGAGCCTAGAATCTTGGGAGGGTCTAAGGTGGGCGGATCGGAAAAGTCGCAGTAATGGTAAGCTAGAGCTTCTGTGCTACTTTCGTATCGAGAAGAGCTGATTATATGATTGATCATGCTTGAGCTGTGTAAGGTTAGCTCTTCATCGAGAAGACCTCAATTAACGAAGACTGACACCAACACGGTTTTTCCTGTGCCACTGGAGCCGTGAAGCCAAAGAAGGCGTCCATGATCCCGCCAGTCGAGAAAAGCGTGCTCTTGCAAAAACCAGCCGTCTGTGCCTGGCTGTTTCAGGAGCGTAATGGTGGCATGCTTCGCCGTTTGGTCGAGCGATGACAACGAATTAAGTATCTTCTGCTCTTGGATCTCATCGACATTCCGCGCTATTTGCTGAATGATCTCGTTGCCTCGCTCCTGTTTGTGCTCCAATGTTCGAAGAGTAGACGCACTTTCAATTGCGACGGCTGTATGCAGACCTGCGCAGAGCCTGCTGAGTCGATCACGGTTCTTAATAATGTTCCTCCGCTGGAGTGGCCACAAGAGTGGGTTGATAGTGTTCGCTCGACCACGGCCGTCACCAAGCTCGAGATGGCGTATGAGCGATTGTACATCTTGTAGGGCCGTCTCACAGTCTTGGAGTATCTCCTGCTGTACAAGCGTGCAGCACACAGTCGGCTGCAGTGTTTGCTGGGAGACACGATGCGACACAAGCTGAGCGAGAATAGTGTTCAGGGAAGCAGTCTCACAAACCAGGCTTTTGAACTCGTCTGGTGCCGACAATACGCCGTTCGCATACTTGCAACCCGCTGTGAGGACACTGGAGCTTAGTGTGATGAGTCCTGCAATTCCGGATGCGATTGACAGGCCTTCGGCCATGATTGAGTGAAGGCACGAGATGCGCCAACGCAATGCTGAATACTCTCAGCACTCTGAGCACTGTCGGGTGTTGAAACTGGCAAGCCAGCAGCCCTATTTGAACCCGAGCTACGGAACAAGGCTGAAATACGGTCTTCTCAGCTTGCTCAGCTCGCTCAACTGAGGGAGAGCGAACCAAGATAGCAAAGCCAAGGGACGGGTGGTCTTGCCTAGCTACTCGAACTCGGGGCATGCGGAGGCAGCAACGTGTGGCAGTTGTAATTGGAGAGCGCTTTATGTGTGGTCGCATAACAATACGTGGCACCTGGTATTATCGCCTTATCCTCGAGCGTAGAACTGCAGGGCGTTATGCTAAACATCACGGCGGGCGGTCGTTTGCCTGATTGCCTTTGGGATTTCGTCTGCCTTGTGAGTCGCAACCTTAAGAGTCAGCCCGACTGTATCCTATCTTTAGGGGCGCGGTAGGGTCGTGACAAACGCTAGCGAGTGGTACCGTGGCAATGAGTTGCCCGTCAACACTCGTGTTCAACTGCGCCCAGTCGGAAAGTGAAGGCCAACTTTGATTCCCGAGTACATAACCACAGCCCTTGGGCACATGATCCTGAGAGATAGATACCGAAGCTGCTGGCGGGATCACAGCGATGAATAATGGGAGAGCGTGTATGTACATTTCAAGATGCTAACATTCGCATCAACACTCATGACTCTCAAGTAAGTAAGTAAGTAAGTTTTGTTTTATGCCGAGGGAGAAAAGCTATAGGCTTCCTCCAAGCCTCCTAGGGGGCATTGGGGCGTGACTAGCTAGGTAATTTACAAGTGTATACACTATACCTAGGAGCTAAAATTTAGTCATAAAGAGCGCTAGCCATACTGGTTCACAGGCTATCAAATAATCCTTAAATCCCTCCGCCAGTCAAGAGATCTCGTAGAAAAGAAGTGCTGCAGGCCCTATAACGTACGTAGGAGCAGGTGTTTTGATGTCTCTTGGGTAGAGCGTATACGTAGCTTGTCGTATGCTAGAAAACGGGAGGAAAACGCTTTATAGAGGTAAGTTAGGTACCCCTAAAGCGTCCAGTTCTCTTTTCCTCCCTGCCAGCTAATTCATGACTCTCAAGGATGACAAGGACTATATGATATTCGTTGACTTTCCGTCCATCGGCCTAAAGTTAATATTGCAGGTCCTCGTCACTGCGTTGCTGCGTCTGGTTGTGCCAGCTCCGAGTCGAGCTGCTAGCAGTCTGCCCACAGTGACTGATTTCTCAACTGCGCCGCCGAGACTCTGAGGCAGTTGGTTCTGCGTTGTACATGCGATGCTGACATGCAGATGCAATCAGTACAGTAGGGCAGGGATGTTCCCCTCCTTCCGTATTGTTTATTCTCACCTGCGGAGGCGGGGCGCGGGCGGGGCGGGGTTGGGCCCTAATCCGGACATGTCCTCCTACACGTCTACTCGCCTGCATTCTTCGTCGTACAGTATGGAGATGGAGATGGAGTATGGCCTTCCACATCAAACGGACAAACTCATCGACCTCGAAAGGCAGGTTTTGTGCTTTGTAATCAATGTACGCGGTAATGTAGTTGTCGCCACCATTGTTTCTTTGCTTACAGTGCTTCCAACTGCATTTTGAACCCCCTTTGCTTTCGTTCAGAGCCTGTCCTTGGGGTACTCTCCTGCCTCTCACAACCACCAACACACTACTACTACTACCACTACCACCACCACTACTACAACCATCGCCATCATCCATCATGGCGTTGGCCTCGATGATAACGCAATACTGGCCGCCGGCGCCCAACTTCACTGAGAAAGATGTCGGCCCACAAACAGGAAAGGTGTTCATTGTCAGCGGCGGCAACCAGGGAGTCGGCCTAGAGCTGATCAAGATGCTCTACCCCACGGGCGCCACTATTTACATGGCCAGCCGCTCCAAAGAACGCGCCGAGCAAGCCATCAAAGACATCACATCCAAGGACTCCTCTCACGCTTCGAATCTCAAATTTCTCTATCTCGACCTCGATAACCTCGCTACCGTCCGGTTGGCCGCCAAAACCTTTGCAGACCAAGAATCCCACCTTCATATCCTTTGGAATAATGCCGGAATCGGCGCCGTGCCTGCGGGCTCCAAGACCAAGCAGGGAACCGAAGCTCATATGGGCGTGAATGTCATCGCACCCCTCCTCTTCACGCAACTTCTTCTGCCTCAGCTCCGCGCAGCCGCTGCCTCCTCTCCGAAGAACAGCGTCCGCGTTGTCTGGACGAGTTCGATGCTGATGGAGAATAAAGCTCCACCCGGCGGATACAACCTGCAGGACATAGAGAAGGGTGGCACCACAGACACGCACATGAACTATGCCACCTCGAAGGCAGCCAACTGGATACTAGCAGTCGAGGCTGGCGCGCGATGGGGCGGCGACGGCATCTTGAGCGTGTGTCAGAATCCGGGAAATCTGAAGACGCATATCTATCATACCCAGCCTAGGCTAATGATGTTCTTCGTTAATGCCCTTCTGCACCCACCAAAGAAGGGAGCTTACACGGAACTGTTCGCAGGTTTGAGTGGCGATATCACGGAAAAGGAACAAGGCTGTTACATTATTCCATGGGGCAGGATACAGTACCCGAATCCAAGAAAGGACATATATGACGCGATGGAGAAGGATAAGGGCAAGGAGTTGTGGGACTGGTGCGATGCGCAGATTAAGATTTATGAGTAATCAAGGACTCGCTTAGTTCTCTCTAATATTACTTTCTATTTCTTTTTAAGAATAGTAAAATCTTTTAACCGATTCTACTAGCTAGACTTGCTTTAAATCTTAAGTTCTTATAATACCTAGACTAGTAATTACTTATAGAATCTATATTACTTTAATTTCTAATTCCCTAGCTCTAAATTAGAAAGTAGTAGCAGCTTTGTTAAGTTATCGAGTCACGTGAAAAAGAGAAGCTAGTAGATATAAAAACTGCAGAACTTAGTTAGAGTACTATAACCGGCTTTAGGAGCGCGCTTATACCTAATTACTAGTTCCCGCTAGTTTTATTTTCTGAGCCTTAATAATATCTCTAATTCCCTTTTTTACTTCCTACTAGAAGTAGAACTATATTTCGCTTTCTAGATTAAGTGATATTCTAGCAAATACTATTTACTTATTTGAGAATACTATTAACCGAGAGTTAAATAATAATTGAAATATATAAAATATACCCGAGGCTAGTAACCCTATTCCGAATCCGGTGTATATAATCCTAAGAACAGCTCCGAGCCAAGGCTTATACTAGAGTAGAACGTCGAGGTAGCCCAATTCTCCTTGGTCCATGGTCGTATATATCATTCATTTGTCATATTTGTTAATAAGTAGCAGCAAACTTTGTATGCCCCTTTTTGCCCGCAGCTACCGATCGTTGGATTGAGACCTCCTATATTTGGACACCACTTCATTTGCCACTATGCAATCACGATGGTCGGAGTGTTGCTGGACAACATGTCAAAACCAGGTTCACCTGAAAGAAGATATAACTAAGACTATAGTGGGAAAACTTTTGCGTGAATACTAAAGGGACAGTTTGTTCACAACAATTCCAAATATCCTCCTGAATCACGCGAGAACTTTGTTTCAACCGAAGCTAGTATGGAAGCGCTATGATCCTGACTTGATAGCAATATCTTTCTAGCAATCGAAGCAAAACCCCTCAACGCACCAAAACCCCCCGATCCATCGTGTTAACCGCCAATTGATAAACCGGAAGCATCGCAGACCCGTTCTCGCCAAAAGTCATAAGAATATCCATCATATCCTGGCTGGTAGGTTGTCTACTTGTTCCCACACGTGTTCGGATGGCTCGCTGCATCTCACGAACCGTTTGTATCCTAGCCGTCTCCTCTACGCTTGCGGGTCGTGGACTAGACACAAGAGCTCCATCATCGTTGCGGTTGTGGAAGGCATAGCTGGGTGAGCCAACGGGTGCATCGAGGAGGATTTCAATGCGCTCATCGCCCCATGTGGAAGATTCGCTTCGCCAGTTGGGCCCCAGGAGGAGTTGGAGGTTCTGGGGTGTGTCTTTGCCGGTTATGACAAGGCCGCGGATGGGTTTGCTGGGTTGAAATGTTAGAAATAGGTGCAGGACGTAGGTATAAACTTACGAGAGGCCGCCACCTCTTGGCGGAAGAGGCAAGTTGATCGAATCTGCAAGCGCTTTTGCTTCTGGAACTGTATGCGCCACTTTGTGGTAATAGTCGAAAGGATCCAATGCTTGACCGGTCGTTGAAGAGGACTGTTGGCCATCTGATGTTCCGCATTTGCCACATGCCTTCTTGTGCTGCTTCCAATCCTTTTTCTGACAGTCGCGGGAGCAATATGATTGAGTGCTGCATCCCGAACATTTCATCAAGCCAGCACTGAACCATGAAGAGTCTTTCTTGCAACCTCCGCAGATTGCCCTGCCCTGACTTGCCTGGTTTGGGTGCGCTGTTTCGAGATTGTTGATGAATACATCCATCATTCTACTCCAGCTCTCGTCAGCAGCCTCATCTTGCTCTTTGGTTCCAGGCTGCACGGTACAGAGATCTGCTCGCACGCCCAAGGCTCGGAGCTTTATCTCGACAGCTCGCGCGAGGTCTGGACTTCGCGTTCCCCATGAGAAAGGCGCAAAGGATGGGACCTGCGGGTCGGAAACGCCATCTGGGCCACGATTAACTCCTTTGATGAACGTCTCAAGAAGGAGTGGCACTATAACATCGGCTTGCGCAGCGATGGTTGGTAAAGATAGAATCTGCTTTGGCTCGGTGCAGACTTGGAAGTGGCTCTCGGGATTAATGATCTGAACCATGTCACCTGCTGGGTGAAGTGGTACATGTCTGATGGCGAAGTACCAGTGGTTTCGAACCAGCCCTGATGGAGCGTGTTCTGGCTGATTAAGGCGATTGAATGAAGTTACGGTATCTGCCATATTGACATAAAATTCCTGCAAAGCGTTAATATCGAAGTTTACGGTTGGTTCTAATAACAGTACCTCGGTATCTCTCGCCCGCGTTTTTAGGCTCTTCACCGCTGAGCTCTAACTCGAAAGGAAGGAGGGCCGGTGGCTGTCAACTTAAGGGTAGTTGTAGCGTAAGATACCAGCTAAGTAGCTCATCTACGGACGATGTTGATGAAAGATTCTTTGAGGGGACAAAGCTTTTGTTTGTAGGAAGCTTTGGTTCCTAGCATTTACATTGCTTAGTCAGCCGAGCCACTAGCGCCATGGACGAGCATATCCTCATGCCACAGCCTGCTTCTTAGCTAGGCATCCTTGAATACGATTAGTTTAGGCAACCCTGACTAAGCTATGCTTACTAAGCTGCGCGCACCTTGACTTTGGACTTGGTTCTGGGTTTTGGATTTTGGATTTTGGACTTTGGACTGTTGACCAAAAAAGCCACAACTCACCACGAATTATCGATGAATAGTAGAAGTGAGTGAAGGAATTGAACCGTCCCTTAAGTATGACAGACATTATAAATAGCCCAATTCTCCTCAGTCTATGGTCGTATGTGACAGACTTGTCACTATATTAATTAATAAAGGCAATGGAAACTAAGTTTTCTGGCC
>QGMF01000748.1:0-18322 GCA_007821475.1 Lachnellula arida
GGAGGCGTCGAGGTTCGCGGCGTACGCTGCGATCACGCTGTACCACTTTGTGCGCGCGGACACGTGGTCGGCGCTGAGGAAGTAGGCTTTGCGGACGCAGGATTGGAAGGGCGCGGGCGCGGATGCGGACGAGGGTGTGAAGTCAAAGGTTCGCACTTCCCAGTGGAAGAGCCGGCGCACGTCGTCGTTGTACTTGCGCGCTAGGTTCCAGATCACTTGTCGGTGGGTGGTGCTTGTTGCGGGGATGCCTTGCAGGTACGCGGCGTAGTCTGTCATGTCTTTGTGGAGCGTGGATTGCTCTTCGATGTTGGGGTCGAGGATCATCAGGTTGGTGTTGTTGAGGGTCCATTCGAGGAAGGACGCTGGGACTTGGTAGTCGAGAACCATGTTTGATGATCTGTGTGTGGGGATTTGGATCGTGGAAGTTTGGATCGTTTGGTTTTGCTGTTGGGTTTGTGGTGTTGGAAGTCGAGTTGAGAGTTGGTGTTAGTAGAGAAGAAGTCATCGCAAGTCTGAGATTTATACTTGGATACATCTTCCTGTTCGCAATAAGAGCATTGTTAAGATTCCAAAGAACTCACCAAGAGCCGTCAGAACAACAGCTTTGTTCCAGATGCTTTCGAAAGACAATAACCCCAAAATCCTTTGTTGACTCACCCGAAATACTCTTGTTCTCTTTCCCAGAGAACAAGTCATTGTATTTCCCCATAAAAGCCTCCCTACCTCCCTCCCTTATTGAGACCTCTCATACTAGCCCGACCAAGTCCCAACTCAACCATCATCTATCAACCTATACAACAATCAAGTTCCAAAACGCGCACCTAACCACGAAGACAAAATGTGTACCCAGGACAACACAACCTACTGCTGCAACCATACTACTACAGACTTCGTGCAATGCGAAAAGGAGCGCCCCGCATCAGACAATCCGTACTGTCCGTTCTTCAACGAGGTTAACAGGACGATCCAAACCATCTGTCCAGAGTGTTTGGCAGCCTCGCTAGCGAAGCAGGCTGATGAGGCGGTCGCGTTACAGGGATGGTTGCCTAACGGGCCGTGAGCACTAAAAGCCAACCTGAGAAGAGAAGCTTTCGAGAAGTAAAGAAAGTAAATATAATGCCACCTTATCGCATTTATGGTGTCTATTTGATGGATCCTGCTGCTTAGCTGGCGGATAATTAAGCTACTAATATACGCAAAATATTGAACATAATAGAGAAGAGTTCCAATCATGTTAAGGTGCAATATGATTATACCCAAGTGAAAAACGAAAAGTATGCGAGCATGGCTGTGAGGTAGTGACACGAAACTCAGACTAAGTAACATTTGAGTCCTAGCTTTCCCGCCCAAGCCAACACAACCATGAAAATAACACCCAAAACACTAGAAACCTCTCCAACAAAGCAGACGTAACCAGTAGAGCACGCACACGCGAAAACTTCCCGCAAAACCGAAGATCCAAGACACACAACACAACAGAACAGAACAGGGCAGAACAAAGGAATCAATAGACAAAGAAAATAAACAATACCATTGTTCCCCTGCACCAAAACCCGGCCTCTCTTTATCCGCTCCCCACCTCTAGACATTAATTTCATTCATTCCCCTATCCAACCCCCCCAAACAACACCATTACCCACCCCACTCCCACGCATAAATCATCCATCCTCCCTCTCTCCCACCTTCCCACCCTCCACTTCTACTTCCACTTCCACCAACTTTTCCATCACCACAAACACACAAACACAAACATTATAAACCCACCAACCAACAATGTGCAAACAAATCCGCACCGTCAACTTCTGCTCCCACGTCTCAGACTCCCTGCACCCCTGCGCAACCGCCAAAACCCATAACATCGACCCGCCCCGCTGCCCTCTCTGGGAGTCTTTCCCGCGGCGCGCGGACCATAAATGCGATGTGTGCCAGGCGGGCGACGCGGCGCGGGAGAAGGAGGAGGCGGATGAGAAGAGGGCGGAGGAGAAGAGGGAGGCGGAGGAGAAGAGGGCAGAGGAGAAGAGGGTTGCGAGGGAGGCTAGGAGAGAGGCGGGGTGTTTGGGGGCTTGGGTTTGGGGATGGGGATGGTGATGAGATAGGTGCAGGGGAAAGGGGAAAGGGTGAGATTTTATTATTGTTTGTTTGAAGTTGGATATATTTGTTTATTTAACTTGCAAACATATTCGTAAGAGGGAATAACACTGCAGTGAAGAAATAGAAACACGTGGTTATTTTTGCAAGACAGAAATCAAGGATAAAGTGTAGATGTGATGTGACGTGATGTGAGAGATATTTTCTTTCACAGGTATCCCGAGTAAATAATCACCAACGACACTTGCTGCGTGCATAGAAGCAACTAACTACCAAAATCACAAATACAAAATACCGCTTTGTCAAACTTAGAGCCTCGAGCTGGCGTAAGACTTCATTCAGGCGTAACCCAAGCCATCAAAGCACATATCTAAGAAGTCATGAAGACCTTATTTTACACCCGACATCATATTCGAGATACTTATGGGCCAATCAGATCTCTTTGGTCATACATAGAATATTAATGTTGAGATTTAGTTGTAGTATATATGCAAAGCGCTTGCTTGTTTGCCAGTGCTCGCTGCATAGGGGGAAAAAGACATATTTGATTAGACAAAAAGAAAGAAAGAAACGGAAATGAAAAAGGGGGTAAGCAACATGAATAGATAGTAGTGAAAAAGGCCCCCAAAAACGTAAAGGCTTAACAGGAAAGAAATCGAGGACATGAAAGCTTTCTTTGCTTCTGCATGGTCATACTAATTAGTAGTTATTATAAACATTCTCTGTGACTTAATCACAACCAAGGAGAAAGAGGGGAACCAGGAAACCCCGGACAGTACAATATGATCTTAGAACCAATTTTGTCTTCCTCCATCTCAACTCCCGACGCAAGGAAAAAACGCCAATAACTCGCACGCTAAAGCCGAATCTTACCACACCGTCCCCCGTACAAGCATCAATCACACCACCGTATACATTCCCCGGCTTTACCAAGAGTATTCAACACCTCACTACATCGTCAGTTCAACTCTGGGAAATACTGTGCGATCTTCAATGGATCCCCATACGCAGTCCTAGCCGGGGACTCCCTCTCTCGCTCCCTCGCTTGCTCCCGCTGCTCCCGCTGCTCCTCTTCCTTTGTCGGCGCCCGCTTCTTCTTCGTATTACCCAACTCCTGCGGTTTTCCACCCCTTTCCATCTCCCTATCCCTCGGTAGATGTTGTGGAATCGAGCTCAGATTTCGAATATCAGATGACAAGCTACCATTTATGCCATTAGCAGACAGTGACTGTGTGCGAGATGGTATTGAGGAAACGAGGTTACTTGCGGTACTTTGATGCAGATCTCTGCTAATGGGCGAAAATGGCTTCTTGGTTGTAGGGAGGGTGAAATCGAGGTTGGGCATAACGGAGGGAGAGTTGGAAGCGGAGGTGCGGCTGGGTTGCTTTTCGTTGGTGATAAGGCCTTTATCTTGTACGAATTTGGAGGAGCGTCGGTGGTAGGGGTTGTAGTTGTAGTACTCGTCGATGATGGGGTGGACCATGACGGTTTGTTTGTGAATTGTTAGGGTTGAGTTTGTGGGAACTGTAACCCAGCTTTCTGTATTGTGTTAGTGATGTCCTAGAGAAACGGGAACGGAACGGGACTTGCCTCGTTCGAAAGTTAGGGGTTCGCTGGCAACGAGGACGATATCTGCACCTTTGTCTCGGCGGTCCATTTGATATTCACCCTTGCTGCTCTTATCCTCCCATGTGGTTCCAGAAGAGTAATACAAACTCGCAGCTTCATCTGTTCGGCTGCTAACGTATCGAGTGCAAACCACACTATGGCCATCCGTAACTGCAAAATTCAACAAACTCCTAGTGTCCACATTTTCATTCTCCAGTATATCCTGCGGGATCTCTGCAATAAAGTCGTTGATCTGCTTGATTGTCTTGAGCATTGCGTGACGCAAGACATTTGGCCCGAAACCTTCTGGTGGCGGCGAGCTTGGATCATGGCCCATTCGTTCGAGGGTATCGAGGTATAGAGCAAACGCCCATTCGCTATCGGTGCCACCAGCAACTCCCAAGTACCATTTGTCGGCCAACCGCTCTCCCAGACGACGCTTGATATATTTCCAGCCTCCCAAACCTCCATTATGCATCCACATCAGACTGCCGTGGCAGAAAGGGTGGCAGTTGTCATCGCTGAGGGAACCCTCGGTGGTAGCTCGTACGTGGGCGAAGATCAGAGGGGAGGCAGTCTTGGAAGCTATTCGTTGAAGGTTGATGCAATTCCATGCAGGAGTGGTAGATGTGAATATGCAAGGCTCGGGGCCCAATTTTGGGTCGGTGTAGTATCCAATGCCAAAACCGTCGCCTTGCAGGAGGATTAGCAGGGAGTGGAAGGCTGGGCAATGGAGAAACAAACCATTGTGAGGTCTTCTCATATCCAGACGGAGACGGGAATCGAAGGATTGGGTGAGGATGGAATGCGTGGGATCCAGGATGAGTTTTGAGAGGAGGATCTCATCCGAGCCCTTGTAGACCTAGAGTAGAGGAGAGGTGAGGATGTCAGAGTTGTGCACATGGTAAGACTTGAGGACTGGGGGTTGGACTTACCAGGAAACGACACATCTTGACAAGTTCCTGGAGGCGATACTATCCCAGAGACTTGGATAGATATAAGTCGATGAGAGATGGCAAGATGGCAAGATGGATACAGAAGACTGAAGAATGAAAAGTGTTTCCACCTTCTCCCTCCAATGACAGGCGGGTTGAGGGGATATGAAATGGCGGTGCGGGACAGCAGGGAACGAGGCTGAAAGAGTGAGTAAACTAATGGCGCAATCGCTGCCCAGTCAAGAAAGGAGAAATGCCCAAAGGAATGTATGTTGTGATGCCTTCAAGAAAAGAAAGAAATCGATTTATCCAACGCTAAGACCAGAATCTAAATGAGGGCATTCGCAAGCAAATAGGACAGTTGATATTGATTTCGTTTGATCCGATCTGAGAGACCATGCATGCCCAAGGCCCAAGGCTGTGGTATTTTTGGGTTTACATTGCAAATGGAAACTGATTTATTTGGGGTGGTGCGCCACACTTCATCAGCCACACCAAAGTATACTCCGTAACTCTCCGTATTACTGTACGGAGGTACCGGTTAATAGTGGGCTTAAACAGCACGCTAAGGGGCCCTCTTCCCCTAAAAGTCAGAGGGTGTGCTCTAACAATTATGTCATGCCAAGAAAAGGGTTCAGTGACAAATATAATCCCCCTTTATGTACTCTACACAGTTCAAGTGAGTTTGTAGGTATGACTATCTCTCCATGTCAGTATACGAAGAGTCATTTATAACCCTTTCTTACCTACTTAACCCAGTCTATCAATTCCTCCCATCTCTACTAGACCACCCGATCTTTACCACGTATCCCCCAGCAATCTACCCCCCTCTTTATATAGGGACTATCGACGTACAAACACGAGATAACGTGTTGATTTTAACCGTCGCTCTGGAGTTCTTCACCTTGTAAGATAAAACTCTTTCCAGACCACATGATAATTCATGATGCCCAAGCAAACCCACATCACAAAACCTCAATGGAACCAAAGGCTTCGAAACGAAAATCGAGGTTGCCACCGCCCATCTCACAGATCAAATTCAAGGCCTCCAAATCGGATTGCAAACAATTCATGATGCTAGCGCTGAAAGCCAGAAGCTCGTGGGAGCTGACCCGATATGTAGCGCGTTTGGAATGTGAGTTAATCGTGGAAATCATAGAGATCTGGATCTTGATAAGGATTAATTGCTCAATAAGAAATTGCCGAAACTAAGACTATAAAGCTTAAGGAGCTATTTGAAAAGGCGTAGAAGAACTAGGAGCAAGTGGAATCTAGAACAGCTAAAAGTTACAAAGTACTGGTAGTAAAGAGAGATAACAAGGACTTATGGAGACTCTTTTAGTCATGTGATGCTAAGGATTTCTTTGTGGATTGCTTCAGAAGTAGTTTGTGAGTATAACCTCGTATTAATATAGAGTGATACATATAACTGATATATTCTTTACTTTTTATATATTTTAAATAGTTTTAAAACCGACTTAATTTTCTAATGTTGTAGGTAGTCTAGCGCCACATCTCCAGCCACACCTTATGCATAATCGCCGTCACTCCAAAAGCTCAACTCAAGTCAATATCAACATCTCTCTCTCGCCCAGCATAAAATCCATGACTTCCCCAACCAAAAGCAAAACACCCCCCTATCCCTATCAACCATCTCCCGCCTGGCAACTATGAGCAGCCGGCTGTTATCAGCCAGGCTTGTGCCTCTGGCCCAACGAGCCAGCTCCCGCACATCAACAGCAGCGCGCCACATCCACTCCTACCACAGCTCCTCAGCCGGCAGCCTCCTACGTTCCGAATCTGGCGTACGAGCTACAAGAAGACGAATATGGCCCGCGGGTACGATCCGGTTTTCAAATGCCGTGATAGTGAGGAATGCGTCGTTTGCGAGGGTCATTCCGAATATCTTGATGAAGTTTGCGAGGATTCCGGCGCTGTTTGCTGGGGTTACTATTTCCGGGTTGGCCTATGTGCAGTATCAGGCTACGCGTATGTTATATCTCTATTATTTGAATCTTGATTTGAGGGTAAAGTGAAATGGAGTGATTGCTGAGATCTTATAGAGGCTGGGAATTATGCGCTGGATGTGTTTAATAGGGGCAAGGATACCGTTACTGGTGTTGCCGGAGGATTATTCGGTGGTGCAAAGGATATTGTGGATCAGACTTGGAAGGGATTTGAGAATACAAAAGAGCAGGTTGAATTACCGGATTGGGTGCAGAAGATACTCAGGATTCATGAGGAGATTGGGAATGGAGAAGGTGGCGGAGGTGGAGGTGGACCTGGAGGGGAGGACCCAAAGCAGAGTCGAATGGGTGCTGGTGTTGGAGTGGCAGGCGGAACTGCTGCTGCGTATGGATATGATTCCTCTGATGAGGAAGACCCTAGGAGCGGCGAGGAGGCGGCGAAAGATGACCAGATGATGGTTTTGACCAAGAAGATGATTGAGATTCGGGGTATCCTACAGACTGTTGGACAATCGAATGCGTTGACACTACCGTCAATTGTAGTCATTGGATCTCAATCATCTGGGAAGAGTTCTGTTCTGGAAGCTATTGTTGGACACGAATTCTTGCCAAAGGGAACGAATATGGTTACACGGAGACCTATCGAGTTGACCCTTGTCAATACCCCTGATTCCCAAGCAGAGTATGGCGAATTCCCAGCTTTAGGCTTAGGGAAGATTGCAGACTTCTCAAGCATCCAGAGGACATTGACGGAACTCAATCTGGCCGTCCCTGACTCGGAATGCGTATCAGATGATCCTATACAACTTACCATCTCTTCGCCGCACGTCCCAGATTTATCACTTATCGATTTGCCTGGATATATTCAAGTCGTTGGTCATGATCAACCATTGGAGCTGAAGCAGAAGATTGCTGATCTCTGTGATAAATATATCCAACCTCCCAATGTCATCTTGGCAATTTCAGCAGCAGACGTTGATCTTGCCAACTCTACCGCTCTGAGATCGAGTCGCAGAGTTGATCCCAGAGGAGAACGAACTATTGGAGTCATCACGAAGATGGATCTCGTTGATGCTACCCGAGGAGCATCGATTCTTAATGACCAAAAATACCCCTTACGACTCGGCTATGTCGGTGTAGTATCACGAGTCCCTCCCCAATCAACAAGCCTTTTCAAAAAAGGCAGTGGCAACCTTTCATCTATAATCTCCCGAAACGAGTCTGCATTTTTCAACGCGCACCCCCTCGAATTCGGTCCCCAAGCTGGCGTAGCAGTAGGCACCACTACCCTGCGTACAAAGCTCATGCACGTCCTGGAACAGACCATGGCCGCGAGCCTGCAATCGACCAGCGCCGCAATCCATCAAGAACTGGAAGAAGCAACGTATGAATTCAAAGTCCAATACAATGACCGTCCCCTCTCCGCGGAATCATACCTAGCTGAAAGTCTGGATGGCTTCAAGCACGCATTCAAAGAATTTACTGAATCTTTTGGCCGGCCCCAAGTCCGCGAGATGTTGAAAGAAGAACTCGATCAACGAGTACTCGACCTCTTAGCTCAGCGGTACTGGAATAAACCCGTCACCACCCTCTCCCCCGCTCCACCCGAGCCAGATTCCCTCGCCGATCTGCCTAAAGCGGATCCAGAATCTCTATATTGGCATCGTAAACTTGATGCTTCTACTTCGGCGCTCACAAAACTCGGAATCGGAAGATTAGCGACCACGGTAGTAGCAAACGCCATTCAAGCCAACGTCGACCGTCTCATCTCGCACAGCACATTCGCATCGCATCCTTTCGCACGCCAAGCCATCACGGAAGCTGCGTCTGGGATACTAAACGAGCGGTTCTACAGCACAAGTGATCAGGTGGAGAATTGTATCAAGCCGTATAAATTCGAGATTGACGTTGAAGACGGCGAGTGGGCCCGAGGACGCGAACACGCAGCAGGTGTGCTAAAGAACGAACTTCGCGCCGTCGAAGAAGCGGTGAAAAATGTGGAGAATACTGTTGGTGGGAAGAGGAAGTTAAGGGATGTAATGGGGTTTGTAGAGAAAACTAGGAAGGGCGAAGTAGTTGTTGAAGGAGATGGACGGAGTGGAGCGGGGGGGTTTTCCAGTGATCTTTTGCAGAAAGGTATTTATTCCACTCTTTTCATTCTCGATCCACCTATCCTTGTCCTTATTTCTACTATACTAACACGTGGATACTGGTAAAGGCAAAGAAGCACTCTTCCTCTCCGACCGCGCCATCCTCCTCAACCTCCGCCTCCGCGCCCTCAAATCTCCCCAATGCGCCACAAAGATAAACAAATACCACTGCCCCGAAATCTTCCTCGACGTCTATCTACAAAGTAAGCATTCCATTCTCCCTTCCTCCCCCATTCCCTTTCCTTCTTCCTCGAAACATCAATTAATTACATCCCACTAACACCCCCTCACAGACTCGTCTCCACAGCAGTCCTATTCCTCAACGTCGAACTCCTCTCCGAATTCACCTACCAGTTCCCCCGCGAACTCGACATCAGGCTAGGCCGCGGCCTGCGCCAAGACGAGGTAGAGAAGTTCGCGAGGGAGGACCCGAAGATCAGGGGCCATTTGGACGTTATCCGTCGCAAGGAGTTGCTGGAGCTCGTGCTGGAGAAGATGGAGGGCGTTAGGGATTTGGAGAGGGGGAGGGGGAAGAGTGGGAAGAAGAGTGGGAAGAGGGATGAGGGGAAGGGAAAGGGGAATGCGAGGGGGTGGGGGATTTTTTAGGGGGTTGTGTGTGATGTGCAGGTGGTGGGGAGGTGGTGGGGATGTGGTGGGGAAATGGAGGTGTAGATTGTAACGTGATATGAGATGGCGTTTCGGTTGACTGGTAGGGTAGGGTAGGGATATATCAATATGTTTATTTTTTTTCTTTTCATAGTTCATCCATTCCATTTCGTTGTATACCTTAGCTCACCTCACCTCACTTCAATTAGCTTAGCTTGCTTAGTGTAGATATTCATTAGATTATATACCCATCCCTCCATCAAATCCACTCAATTCAGATTCAGATACTTAAAGTTGTTGTAAGGTATGTTGGATATTGCTATATCATATAATACATACATACATATCAAATCCCCATTTCCCAGGATCGAACCCACTAATTCGCTGTAACGCCATACATGTATCATACGCTCTATTTAAATACACCTAATCAAGGAAGAAAAGAAGAGGGAGAAAGAATATAAATTATCACTTCTCAATCGTACACTGCACTGTAACCTCCCACTTCAACCCCGAACCCTTCCCATACCCACCACCCAGTCTATTCCTCACCAACACCACGATCCTCTCCCTCAACTTCCCCACTTGCGTCTCGTCCCCCGTAACCCTGAGCTTGAGATTCGCCATGCACAGCCCGAAATGCACCTGCCAGAAGCGCGCCTCCTCCACGCCGACGACCATCGGCTCGCGCACCACCTGCTGCATCACCTCGCTGACGCCGGCGCCCGAGTACGACATCAGGAGCATGAGGCCCTGCGTCATGGCTAGGCGCGTGCCCAGGAGGAACATGGCGATGGCGATGAGGCTGCATAGGAGCCGGTCCAGCCATATGTAGATGTTGATGGCTAGGAGGGGCAGGATGAGCATGAGCGTGCTGCAGGATAGGGTGAGGAGGTGTGCGGGGTTCGAGAGGATGCCGGGGAGGTTGTCCAGGTATACGAAGCGCATCGCCTTGCCGATCCGCTTGTGGTTCTCCAGCAGCACGGCGCTGATCAGCGTTGCGGCGATGCTCAGCACGGCCGCGCTGTCGATACTCCCCGGACTAACCCTGTGGTGCGAGTGTGGGTGGTGCGGCTGATGCGAGCCCAGGGATTCGAGGACGTGCTTGAGGTTGTGCGATATCAGGTCGAAGGACATGAAGAGCAGGAAGACGGACATGGCGAAGCCGGCGAGGACCTCGGCGCGCTCGAGCCCGAAGGGGTGGCGGATCGACGAGCGCTTCCAGACCTCGAAGTTGCAGAAGATGTCGACGGCCACGCAGATGCTCGCTGATATGGCGTCGAAGAAGATGAGGTGCGAGAGCGCCGTCATGGCCAGGCTGCCCGAGGCCGAGCACAGCACGTAGGCTGCGACCAGCGCGTGGCAGGCGCACCAGAAGATGCGCAGCCGTTGCGCTTTGTCCATGTTGGCGGTCGATTGCCATGCTTCTCGTAGTGTGGGCACGGGGAGGGAGGCCGGGAGGGCGAGCGGTGCGCGCGGTGGTGGTTCGAGGAAGATCTGGTGCTGGGCGGACACGCTGCTGTGTTTGTATCTGTGGCCTCGGCGCTGGCCGATGTTCTTGGGGTCATAGTTAGCATACATTTGTTCTGACAGCAGATGGAGGAGTTGCTCGTTGCTGAGCGGTGGTAGTAGCCATACTGATTTCGCGATTGTGCTTAGGGGGGTCTCTTTGATCGTCTGGGTCTGGAAGTTGAAGGGGTTGGGATTGGAGGAGCTGCGAGTGCCCGCGTTGGGAGGTGGAGGGCCCATGGTGTTGTTTATGAAGGTGGGTGTGTTTGGTGTGTTTGGTGTGTTTGCAGAAGAGGACATTGGAGAAGCCATTGACCCGAAGCGGGAAGGAAAGGTGTCGCTCATGGGTGATAGGGAGTTCGGGTCAAAGGTATCGGTCATGGGTGAGAGGGAGTTCGGGTCCAAGGTCATCGTCGAGCGCACGGTTTGAGAGATGCCATTGATGCCCAGTCCCAGTCCACCTATGTCTGTCTGTTGCTCTTCTCGGATTGGGGTTGGCGGGGTGGGTGTTCGTGGTGGTGCCGGTATGGGCAGGCTCGAGGCCATTGTTGCGCTCAATTGGGTTCACTTCAAGGCGGCATGGGAGGGGCTGGAATGGATGGGATGTGAAATTCAAAGCATGAAGCTATTCACAGTGATGAAGAAGCCACCATGGTTATTGCGTTGCGTTGATCTGATATGACAGGTCAGCGTTAATCTACATGCGATGATTGTTCCTTGTTCCTTGTTCCTTGTACTTCCCTTCCTTACCCCTGGCGGCGGGAAGCAGCTGCAGTGCAGTGTTACGAATAGCGTATAGCGCCACATTGGTCAAGCCACAACTTTATTCCGAGATCATTTTCTCCTTTTGCATTGCAACACCACGACTTTCCATACTTTGACCACCTCCAGTAATCATCTTCGACATCTCTAATTGATTGGGAAGAGTGAATGATTACCTTGAAAGAACGCTGGTTTTGTGCACGACCTCATCCATCGAGTGTCCTCTTTTCATTCGCCAATATAAACTTCCGTTAACAACCTTTAAAGGCCTCGTCCCTCGATTCTCACGTGGTTATATCCCTGAATTGCTCAACATTACGAGATCAAGCTGAAGGAAAGGGCAATATTAAGCGCATATATTTGAATCTTTTGCGTGTGTCTTTCATCCTTCCTCATCTATGGGTCACGGGTTTTGATATTCACAGGCCTCTCACGCTGGGACAGCGAGTTGCTGCTATTTGGAGCAACTTTTTCTGCCTGAGATCAGCTCGCAACGTCATTGAAATCGTCTGCCGGGGAATTCTGTTTTATCTAATACGTTCTTTGCCACTTCAATTTGTATCTTGTTGCCAAGTCTTGAGGCTTCCCAGTGAAGTATCTGAGAGCTTCAGAGGTAGGTTGGCTAATTCAATTATTTATAAGCCACACTAAAGTTTATTTTAGAACTCGCCAGCTTGCTACATAACCCGTCACTCGTTCATGGGCATGACCTCGAGGCTTTGAACCTGGAGAGCCCGCAAGATGGAAAACACCCCTATCTCATCCAACGGCTTAAATGGCTCCCATTCTGCATTTTCCACAGTACCAGGTCAAGAAACCGATAATGACTCTCATGTTATTCACAAAAGAAGCCATTCAGGAGGCGTTCTCTCCAAGCTCTCATTCCTAAGGACAGCCGGGGACACCTCAGAACGAGAACCTCTGAGTCCCGAATTCACACCCGGCGATGATCGTATTTCACCAAAGAAAGGAAGCCGAGCCATGGCAGTAGCAGTTCAGCAACAGAAGACTCGAAGGAGAAAAGGCTCGTTGCGAAAAGCAGCCCTGCTTGGGAGAGGCGCTCAACGAGACAAGAAAGACACCAAAATGTACCCCCTTGATACGGGGGTTACGAGTATGTATGGACATGAAGCTCTGAGCCCAACGTCCCCCGAGGAATTACCCCAAGCGACTGGCTTTGGCTTGGGTATTTCTGAAGCGACTCCCCGCCCCTCCATGGACGGCTTTGCAACCAAGAACCCTCTACTATCACCCATCACACTTCCAATGGGGACAGACGATCATCTCGTAACTTCACCCACTGCAACCAGCCCAACACTGACATACACCTCGACAACCGACGAAGACGATATTCTCAGTATCCCAGACCGCAGTCTCCCCATCTCCAAACAGCCATCCGCGGGCTCCGACTCCTATTTCCCTCCCAGCTCCGGCTTCTTGACCCGCCGGCGCTCAGCCCAAAAATCAAAATCCCCTCTGTCGATCGCCGGCCTGGTCACCCCCCTCCCCGCCCCCGACGCCGAATGGGACTACGCCGAGACCGAGTGGTGGGGATGGGTGATGTTGGTCGTGACCTGGGTGGTCTTTGTCACGGGGATGGGCTCCTGTCTCGGTGTCTGGAGCTGGGCTTGGGACGTGGGAGAGACGCCGTATGCGCCTCCGGAACTGGAGGACGATCCTACGCTGCCTATTGTGGGGTACTATCCTGCGCTGATCATTTTGACGGCGGTCATGGCTTGGGTGTGGGTTGTTGTTGCGTGGGTGGGCATGAAGTATTTTCGTCATGCTAAGATTAGTGGTGATTGATGTACTATATACCTCCTAAGTAAAAAGGAAATTTAATATCGCTTTATGTGGCACGTCACCTATAGTAACTGATAACCCGAGTTTATCCATCTCCAATCATGCCTTCTATTCCCTTCCTTTCACAACCCGCAATGTGTGCTCCTGCTGTTGCCAGCAAAGCCCGCAGGTTGACTGACAAGCTAGGTCGTCTGCAGAGACCCCTCTCCTCTTCAGCTTGTGGGCTTTCCATTTGGTACTGTACAGTAGGTAGCTCTCACTGTGGGTGTAGGGCCTCAAGCCTTCACTCGTACAGTCAGCGTTTCAGATCTCCTATCCTTCCAAAAGTATGCCTCTTGGAATGGAAAGCAGAGCTAGCCTAGCTGGAAAGATAGGAGTGGAAAGAAGCCTATAACTAGCTAGGAAAGCAATAAATATAAGGCTGGGAGGCTAGATAGGAGTGCTAGCTTAGAGTAGAAGGGTAAAAAAGACGCTAAGAAGAATCTAGGGGTTAAGTTGCAATAGGTGCGTTTTTTAAAAGCAGGAAGCCCCTAAATTTTAATTACGTCTTAATTATCTCTATATAGTAACGTTTTATAGGTCTTTCACTAGCTACTAGCCAAGCTCACTTTTAAATCCCTAAATCTAACGTGTTAGAGAGCTGGAAAGCTACACCCCTGCGAGATCCTACGAATATTAGAAGGCTTATTAGCGCGTTCTAGTTATAATCGAGCTTGGGAAGCTGGAAGGCATAGGATGGGGATATACTAGGAAAGCTTGGAATAGAAAGCATTTCACCTTCCTATCCCGCCTGGCGGGACACCACACTTCCTACAACGCAGGCGGCAGCCACACCTCCAACTCAGTCCACATCGCGATCTTCATCTCCCTCTCCCACCATTTGGTCACCCGGGCGCGAGGGGTGTGTTAATTCCCTTGTATTGACTACATTGTACGCAGCACACTGATTAGCTCTCAGTCTGCGTGTCATCTCTCTGGCCATGATTATGAGAAGGGTTTAATTTCAGCATACAGATACCGCCGGTTTGTTATTTGTTAATAGGTAGCTAGTTCCTGGATGATTTTAGCTATTAGGGGAATAATAGCGACCAGCGACCTTTTGTGATGGGTTTTCTAGTCTAGCAAGTTAGCAACTCACATTGATGACTCGGTGGTTTGAATTCCTGTTTAATGACGTCTTGGTCTTACGGGGTTGACTGGTCTGGAAGTTGGAACGCTTCTTCGCCTGCTTCTGTCGTCGGTAGACACGCGTCGCTTTCTTCTTCTGACTTACGGTCGATTTACTCTTCGTCTTATCTTCTCTTCGACTTACCGTCAACATTACGCATCGATTCGCTGTCTGCTAACAGCTAATTTCACGCTTTACGGCTTCTTTTGGTCTCGCTCCCTCACTAGCGACTTCTCGTCTCCGGCTGGCATGCGGTTAACATGTACGATATACAGTACGCGATGTGGAAGAATAGCTCTCATACCTATTCATTATCAAGAACAGCAAGCAAACAACAGTTGTTTCTAAGCATCGGATACTTGGATAAACTGTTCCCACCTTGTTTTTACACTTTGCTGTTCTTGAAACAAAGTATTAGATGCTAAACAGCAGATAGCTATTTCCTATAAATGCATCAGGATTTCCGCTGGATCCCAACTTCTTTTCCTCCTCACCACAAACACACACACCACACCTACACCCAACAACACCCAACAAACACACAAACACCAACACACGAACGAAAAAACCCAAGACAAACGATCAGCGACAAAATGGCGAGCACCACAAACGACCCATTCAGACAGATCCTGTACCCAGACATGCAAACCAACGCCATCGTTGTCTACGTCTGCTCTTCCTGCAACCTACACAGCAATCCGGACCCTGAAAATGAAAAATCTGGACCAACTGCCCTGGTTGGGGTTCGGTGCTGGAATTGTCTGAAGAAGGAGTTGGATGAGCCAGCGGATGCGCCTGACGGGCTAGAGGCTGCGAGGCTTCATGCGCTTGGTGGGTCTTCTCCGGCGGTATCCACTCGGTATTTTGCTGGGCCTGCATACGGCCAATACACCAACTTTACTGGGGCATATGATTTGCCAGGTACTCCGGTTGCGCCTGAATCGGTCTCGCATTTACCAAGCAACAATCTGGTTGTGGCCGACTCGTCAACTTATTCACCTCCAACATATACTGGAATGTCTTTAGCCTCGATGTCGGGTGCGAGTAATGGTAATAGGTACCATTACTCAAATGTCATTGATCCCAATAGGCCCCTTATTCCAACCGGCCGCACTACTCTGAGTAATGGTTATAGGCGAGCCCTTGTTCCATCCGACGCCACCAATGGTAATACGGAGCGCAAGGTCGTTGTGGACCCAGGCTATGGCGCAGATCCCGTTGAGTTCTCAAAGGCTGACTATCCCCAGATGATCGACAAGCTACGATCCGTCTGCTTTGATCTCGAGGCCAAGTTGGAGAGCGCAGATGCGCGCGACAAGGCTCTTTGGCAGCGATACGTCAATCTGCGCGACAGCCTCGGAGACCTAGGGAATGGTTCCGGGACGACGGAGACCAAGTCCACGGTCGAAGATCTCATGCACGCGCTGGAGAGCGCAAAGGAGCGGGAGGATGCTCTTAAGCGCGAAAACGCAGGTCTGCAAGAGGCCATGGGAGACGTGGGATACGGTGCAGAGCGCGACGAAGATGGGACGACGAAGGCCGATTACCGAAAGGAGATCATGATCTTCATGTCCGAGGTCGACGAGCTCAAGGCCGAGGTGGAGAGCGCAAAGGTGAGTGAAGCTGTTCTGAAGCAGGAAAATGCAAATCTGATGGACCTCATCACTCGCCTCGAGGCGCAGGCCGATGAGACCCGAGAGACAATCGTCCATCTGCAAGAAGAACTTAGCTGGGTGAAAGTTGATGACGGTGATGACAGACCAGGCCAGTGAGTTCGGTCACGCATGGGTGACGATCATCTTTCCTTTCTCGAAAGCACCAAATGGTGAGTTCATTGCTCTCTCTGGGTGGCTCTTGCGCGGAGTTTGTTTTTTTGGGATGAATGATTCCTACAACGTCCCTACACAGGGAGAACACAATCACTGATCAGAAAAACAAAAAAACAAAAAACAAAAAAAAATGGGTGGCCCTTTGTCTTTATGGAATTCATACACGGAGTATGAACACAATCATTAATACTCGGAAGAAACAACTCGAGTAGCCAAGTGGCTCGGAGTTTTCTTTGCCAGCATTGCATTTTACAAAGAACACGGAACAGACTCTCATTAATACAAGAAATTGCACCAAAATATTAATCCCTTAACCACAGTGACATTATAATAAACTCAACGTGAAACAGTATGCTAAAGAAAAAGTGAAACACAAGAGAATGAGCTGCCTCAATGAACATTATGAACTCCAGTTATGAATACGAAAATACAGGGAGGATGATTGACAGTCTCAAAGAATATGTCTAAATATCTTTATCAAGTACTGTAACAAAGCACGAATAAAGGAGCATGTTAATTTGTTAGCAATGCCGGGGTTGTATCACCGCAAACTGCTCCTTTATTCGTGCAACTCAGCTTCAATGGAACGGAGGAGAGGAAAAGATTGGACAGGATCTGGGCGAGCATTCCAATACAGAAGGCCATAAAGACATTCCAGTCATTGAAATAAAGAGACGTGTCGATTTCTCGCGGTTGGTTCTAGTTATGCTGTTAGTATTGAGCGTGTATCTGTGACGAGGAGGTTGACGTTGAGTCTAAGTTACATTCAGCGTACTCATATGTGCGCTACTACGCGACCTTCCGCGTATAGTTCAGAATGCCTTCAACGCTAAGGATTTCCAGTGAACTTTTGCCGTTACTTCACATCGAAACACCTCGCGATCCTCAACATACACCAGTCTGCATTCTAAATGCATGCATTGTTTTCCGGATATGGTGGGTACGGCACGCGAGCGATGCAAGAATAAAGGCCATATCTGCTCCCCCGATTTGTCCTTTCCGACGACTTGTCAAGATTGATATGATTCTGCAACCCTCAAATGGCACGTAAATACTGCATGGGTATGGCAGGGAGTTGGCAGAGAAGCAGACGCAGAGAGGAGATGGATGTCTCGATTACCAGCCTCTAATCTCGACCTTGGAGCTGTATGCTGGCTGAGGCTGCATGAGCTTCGACAAAGGAATGGTTTTCGACTTCTCACAACGAGATCTGGTCTCAAAGGATTCGAGGCATTCTCATCACATCTGACCCACAAAGTGGTTGAGCCTGGATGGCTATCTCTTTCATTGAAGGAAACTCTTTCTTTCGAACTTTTACAAGAAAGCGAGGTTGCAACAAAGAATGCCGATGCCTTCAAGTGTGCACTGTTTTCTTTCTGTCCAAATTGATGTTTGCATCTGTGCTAGCTTTATAACTCAACTTTGGTTATTGCTTTGTTATCAGCCGATCCTCTCCAAATTTTTACTCTCAATACGCGTGAATCATCTTGACCCTGTTTAGACGATTATCGTACTCATTTCAACATATCCTCTGATCTTTCATGATGGTTGACGGATTAATCAACAGACCACGCTCACAAGCTCCACCCCAAAATATTCCCATGCAAAATCCGGACTGTGAGGAACATGATGTACATGCTTTGATGTATGATATCGCTAGCAGAACCGAGTCACTATTTGCACAGCCGACTATATATGATATCCTCCGACTACCAGAATACAAGTCGTGGAAAGAGCACATCGACAATGCCCGAGCTCTTGCAGCCTGGTGTTACGAACGTGACACGTGACCAAGGGACCTTAGGCTCAATGTCCAGTTTGAAGGACATAGTAGAACCCTTGGGAGGAACGGTTTCCTTATAGTATAGGTGGTCGCACGGAAGGCCTGAAGGTCTAT
>QGMF01000749.1:0-18320 GCA_007821475.1 Lachnellula arida
CGGCATGGGGGGCGCGTGGTGCGTGGTGCGTGCTGATGGGACGGCGGAGACGTTTCTGTTTGCGGAGGTGGCGGAGGATGGGCTGTTGGCTTGGATTGTGGAGACTGTGAAGCGGTTTGGGTCATAGAGATGGAGATGAAGATGGAGGTGTAAGGGTTGTTTGGAGTTGGGTTTGGGAGTGAGTGGGTGTGGCGTGGTGTACTTCGTACCCTGTGTGATTTAATCTGGCACGCTATTCTAGTGCTACCTACCGTCTGCTTGGGAAGTGTTGAGAAGAGCTTTAAGATAGAGAGTGAAGTAAGTATTCTAGTGATACTTCTATGCACCATAAGTTGTGATACTGTACGTATGTAAAGTTTTCTCAGCAGCAACTTGATTGAATATCTCGGAAACCACATGTACAGCATAAGTTTAGAAAGTAAGTATTGAATATCCTGCTGCTAATAAGACTGAAATAAAATTCTGATAAAGACTCGGATTGGAGATAGTTGTGAATATTGCGTATCGAGGAAAGGGGGTTGAAGTCAAGGTTGGGCAATGAGTAGACTCGCTTTAACTCCTATAGTGTTTATGGCCTTCTCCACAAAAGCCCAGTGCTCCTTATGCTGGATGGATAAAGGCGGCACTCACCATGGTTGACGTTAAATGTCTCACGCCGCCTGGGACATTATAATCTGGTGCCGTTATTGTTTCCTACCCACCACAGTCCATGAATAGCGCTTTTTTGTGGACGTAAATTTCAGTTTTACAACAACTTAATTGCTCACATGCTCAGCGAACCCGCCACCAACACACATCACCTTGTCACAAAACCAACATTCCAACCAACATCACCACTCGGTCTGCAATTCCAGCCTCGTCCATTCAGACCTCACCAGCGCTTCTCGACACCTGCGCCTATCAAGCCCCAAACCGCAATATCTCTCGGTCACAATGAAAATCCTCAAAACAACCAACACTCACCGAGTTCCAGTCCCTTGGCCTTGGGCCAGTTTCAAAATGTCCAGACGAGGCAAATTCTGTCTTTGAGCGGCACTGGTCTCATTCCTCCTCTTTTCAAACTAGAAGGAATGGTGATGCGGTGACACTGCATTTCAGTCCCGTGTGCCGACCAAGGCAAACTCCAACTGCAGGACTTGCCTGGTTCTATGTCCTTTCAGGATGCGAGCAAGATAGAAATAGTTCCACTTACATGTCAAGTTCATTCCAACCTCACGCACAGCACGTCAAGAGATCACACCACAGGTCTGCAAAACCCCAACACAACAAGCACGCGCCTTCTACTTACATATTTCTGATCTGACAAGTGTTGCTTCCTTCCTTCCTGTGAGTATAGGCAAATCCGACCGGGAAACCCCCAGTTTACTCCAATCGCATAACTTCGTGAAACAGAAGGGCAGAAACCGAGTTGCAAAATTGCTGCGGCTTTTAGACAGACACTGGAAATTAGCACACCACATCTTCCCAATAACAACGCACTGGAAATCTCGGGATAAGGCTGACGCTGGTAAAAAAAATATGTATCAGTCAGATCCCGCTTTCTCAATGCGGGCTTACCTACTGTAACCGCAACTCCCTCGCTCCTTCCTATTCCAACTTCAAGCTCGCATTTTGACATCAAAACCATCTGACAGAACGGCAGAGACTGTAATGCAAGGCTGCAAGGGAGCAAGTAAAAGAATCGCAATTTAATTATCAGCCTCGAATGCTCACTCGGACCGAATTCCCTAAAAGCAATATCGCACCACATCTCGCAAAAACAAGGCGTCCAAGATCCCATCCTTCCGAGCTGCCTCCAGAATAAATAGAAGAAAACAAAACAATGAATCGCCGAAAGCATACATGACAACTGAAATGAATCACCGATGCTTGACATATCGACTCGCGCATAAGGCAACAGCCCATACCGTGCGAGGGAATGAAGGCAAACAAAAACAGGAGGAATGGAAATGAAACCCAGGATAGTAAGGCAAAACGCGAAGGATCAATTCATTCACCGAGGAACGGGCTGGAGTTATACAGTAGAAGGCACATACCGGTAACTTGACGCCTTAATCCTACAGTATTGATTCGTTCGTTCGCTGCAAGGACGAGGTGGCGTGGGTGCAGCCAATAATAAGGCTGCCGTGATCGGGGAGGTATGCGAGGCAACCACCCACCACGGTTCGCATGAATTCACAAGCGAACCGTGGCTTCCCCTTTCTTTTTCGAAGCCATGCGAGGGTTGCGATGGGCTCTGCACTGGTGATGAACGAAATTCTCCTTGGAAGGAAGGCACGGCAACCAATACCATATACGAAGTACTTACATTTCGAGGGAGCTTCACGACTGACTGTTTGAGAACAAAATGCATGCCAGAGGGTCGTATCCAGGTCGAGATAAGAACTACTTTTTGACGGCATTACTTTTAGAATGAGTGTGATGGTACAAAGTTTCCTCCATTCCAACGTCATGCCCCCAAGGCAAAACACATCCCCAAAGGTCGTCAATCGAAGTATGCTTTGGGCCTTATAATAACGTATGTGTAGTCTCCAAAAGAGACATAGTAGTAAATTCCAGGATACCGCCCTGGAAGGTGAGAGAGATAAAGTGGATGGGACAGTAGGTGTTGCCAACTGCCCCTTTTAAGGGAATCACTTTTGAGAGTAAATTCCAACGTAAAGTTATGCTCGCGCAGCACACTGCTGCAGCAGTTGAGCATATCTGTGGTGTTAAACCTGTGTGCGTATCGAAAGTATAACACCGACCTCTTCATAAGCTGAGTGAGCTGGAGACCTGTCGTCACAGATTAGATTTTGACACGGGTATGAGAAGCCTTTAAAAGAAAATATAGCTCACCAGATTTCGCAATTCGGATGTACCTGCAGACTGATGTAATGATCCTTGCTGGCTTGATTCTGATAGGAGACCTGGTGAAAGAGCCTGGCACCTCCATTGTTACGCTGACTGGAAATACCAGCAAGTCAATCATTAGAAAATGGCTCTGCTGCAGGCATCATTGGTGATGACAAGTCTTCTTCAGCGTCAGATTCATCGGCAGCCTGTGACTCCCAAGTCCCTGTACGCGTACTGGCAGTTGTCGCCGATGCGAAAGTTGATGCCCTGGATGGGAGGTCTTGGTCGTTTGAAGTCACAAAAAATCTCTTCCCGTCATACGCAATCCAAGAACCAAGAGAGCAAATCTTACAAGCAAGCCAGAGAATCCTTTCCTTTCGTTGAGCCGTCATCGAAGGACGCTCATGATACTTCTCTTCCTCGTCGATCTTTTCTTTGGTAAACCATTCCTCTGGAAAGTACTCTTCTGCCCATAGAAGACCTCGCATTGCAAAGTCTTCTGGAAACGGCCGAGTATCATCTTTCTCTGGAGAAGGGAACTTGTCGTCTTCGATACGACCCGGCAAGCTGTAGGAACTCAATAACGTATTGAGCATTGTCGACAGCGCCACCCAAGGAAATGTCGCCTGAAGAAAGCTCATGGTGCCAGGACGGCGAGACATGAAGTAAATAAAAACAAGAGTAACATGGATGAAGGGCAGAACATTTGGATCTCCAATTCGCTGCAAAACAATTTCTGTGGTTTCGTTGCTCAGGTGCTGAGCATTCTTGAAATAAGCTGTGGACTGAGAAGAGCCATCTGGGATTCCTCCTTCCATAGATATATCGGGGCGCTCTCCATCTTTGATAGATTGGGAGATGAGCTTCATTAGTATATTGTCATTAGACGCAAAGCTGAGCATTGCGACATTGTTGGCAACAGCAATATGATAGCCTTGCTCCATAAACTTCCGTGTGACCCTCCCAATTTGATTATCTAGCAAGCCGAGGAAATCTTTAACCGTGGCTTCAAACTTGTGCATATCTCGATTAGTGAACAAAAGTCCATGAGCCTTAACAAATGCAGTATCCAGAGCGGGAAGTCGGAACTGGCCATGAGCATTATCTGAGTTCAAAACCGGCTCAAAGAGCGTCAAGATCGACTCGCGAGCAGAGGTAAACGGAACCGCCACGCAGAGAGATTTAGAGTAGTAGAAGAGTTGCTGAAGAGCGTTAGGCCTTGCGAGAATTGCTAGGTGGTGATATAGACGACCTGTGGTTGGGGTTTTGTCAGAGGCTTTCGAATACCAGTGACGAGCAACACCGGTCCAAACTTCTCGATCTCTGATATCATCATCTTCAATTGCCATTCGATAACGCCCGAGATCTCCAAGGCACTCAATCCATGTATCCTCGAATGCCGGGACTGTTTCATATAATAGAGCCATCATCGAGTAAGCTAGATAGATGAATGCTAGCATATGATCCAAAGACGCCGGCAGGCGATGTCTCAACAGCTCAAGAAATGAATGGATTCCATGACGCCACATCCTGGCTGGCATGGCGTACTTTGACGCAAGACGCCTCAGAGCAGGGCTCGCGGAAGGATGTTGCGAAGCCAAAAAGAAGTCATGGTGTTCATGAAGCAAAGTTCTATGGAGTGCAATAAGAGCTTGCCATTGCTCATTGTTCAGTTTAGGCGGTGTTGCTCCAGTATCAGCCGCTGCCAGTGCGGCCTGCTTGTTATCAACATCTATGCATTTGGCCTCAACCATAACCAAGCCGGCATAGATGCCTTTCACTTCTGCAACCAGCTGCTCTTGTGATATCGGTCTGGTTTCTGGCTGCAGCATTATATCAAATGAATCTTCTCTGGAAGTTTCTTGAGCCTGTGTTGACGCTGCCTTTCCGTATATTGCAGATGGAGTAGTGTTCAGAGCAGTCGGGGCTCCGGGTAGCCTTGAATTCATTGATTGAGGTGATTGTTGAAATTGAGGCTTACGAGATTTATGTTGTAGAGCTTGCCTCGACTTCTGCGCTTGTATAGAGGCAATGTTGGAAGGGTCAAAGGTACCACGGGGAAGAGGTGTGTCTTGATCCGGATTCCACAACTGCTTCTTTCCAATATGTTGTGGCCTTTGCGCATCAAACATGGACGGGTGTAGAGAATCCACATCTGACCCGCCTGGTCCAGGTGCTGATATTGGCCTTGCCTTGGAGCGACGAGCAACGGTGAAGCAGATGCATCCCGAGCTGGACTGGCAGAGCCAGCAGATATGCCATCCCCTACAGCAGCTCTCTTCCGCGGCTGGTCTCTTTCATGACTATCCTCAGACACATCCCTCATACCGATTTCCTCGCTACCACCAGGTGTGCCAATATTCAACTCGCGTAGACCAGAGATACTTTGGGTAGGGGCTGGCGAGGAAAGTGGTCTTTTCATCTGAGGCGGCGGCGGCTCTGGCGGTGCATTTCTAGCCTCGTTGAATGTCGGCTTGCGCGGCTGGAAGTCATCTTTTGTGCTACGAGTCGGGTCAGCATCAGCGTTGAAAGTCTTCTTCCTTATTCCGCAAGGCTGTAGCCCCCACCCTAGAAGATTGTCGCCTGCAGGTGGGCCGGAGAGACCGTGTGACCTCTTGACTAATGCTTACCTTTTCTTTTGAAATGATTCAGCCTCGAATTTCGTGCGATATCTCCGTTGCTCGCTCTCGTCGTCGGGAAGTCTGTCCTTGTGATCGTTTAGACAGTGCTTCCACAGATCGTCGGAATTGCTAAACATATGCCGGTCGAGACAATGTATGCAGGCCCACGACTGCGTAGTTTTATGATTCCGGCGCTGGTGACGAATCCATAATTCGTCAACTCCAGGTGCTTGCTGCTTCTTCATTGCTGGCCGTCGATATTGCAATTAGTACAGTGTTCAGTTGGGATGTCTTCTGCGAACAGGGCATGCTCAATGCCGATGGGGTGGGGGCGGGGCTTTACCGATAACCGTCGCGGAATTGTCTGCGACTGCCTTGTATATTTTCGTTAGGATGGTGAGTTGACTTTGTGGACAAATCGATTGTGCATGGCTTCAATTCCCTGGGATTGAGAGTAGAAGTAGAGCTTTCAGAAACATCGGAAGAGAGGAGAACCCAGCCTTGATATGAAGGGGGAAGCATGAGGAGGCTCTGTAGTGGAAAGCAGCGCTGTTAGGCAACCAGGTCGCCTGGGTCGGACGATGGCGAACCACCAGAACTGCGAAATCCGAGCAAAATGCTGCCGCCCACATACCACCAGGCTCCAGCACCCTTTCCTTTTACCCAAACTTTGAGTGTCCTTTAAAACTCGCGGCGCTAAGCTCAAATAGGTCACCGATTCTTGGGCTAATAATCAAACGCCACAAGTCAACGTATCAACGTAATCTAGGTATCATATCAAGACACCAAGTAATTGTCAAACCTTCTTCTATGTGACTTGATTCGGGGTGCGGCTTCACAACGGTAGTTCTAGCCTGGCTACGGCTATAATTAACCCAAATAAGGTGGGCAACTGACATCCTGTACCCGGGAGAATGTTCTTCAGGACAACAGGATGGAGTGACGGTTCATCATGGTCAGGAGAACACTACAAGGCAGACGACAGGAGTCATTATTTGGGATCTAGAGAGAGAGTAAAGTGAGCCTCAATCCTCTAGCCTGCAGCCCCCAACTATGTATATTCAGCCGCAGAAGCTTGCTGTCCGCATGCGGAAGCACTTCTGCTAGTCTACGTCTATGGCTTGCAGACTAATGAATGCGACGTCGTAAAATGCACATCAAGGGGCGTTATTCAGCGTTGCCTTCGGCGGACCGCAATGTTTTCACAACCCATCAGTATAACTGCTTACACCCACCTATCCCCTCAAACCTAAACCCAAGGCCAGAGTTCTTACTATTTACATTGCCTTCCCTCCAATACTTATGGAAGCACAGACGCCCGGTCTCGCGTTTGTCCCTCTCAATGATGGTCAAACAAGCTCAGCCTTCACCAAAATAGTACCTACGTATACGCCGGCCTCGATGGATCCTTCAGGCACTGGCTCTTAAGGCACCAAGAACATATAACGAAGTCTACGCAACTCAATTGGGCCACACTTTGGCCAGAGTCCGCAAGTAGTCTCATAGCATTTCAGCTCACCACCGGCACAGGTCAGCACTTGAGCTCCAAGAGTCCAACCTATCGCAGTCACGGGTACTTTTCTAAAGCGTGCCCCTAAATGAACTCCTTTTCGACTTTACTGACCCCTATCTAAAGGTGTACTCTTTTAATCGCCGAACAATGGTAAGTTTCACGGGAATCATGGGACGCTCCTCCAGTAGATTACGTTCTCCAATGGTGGAGGCCTGCTTGTTATGCGAGCCCCGCGTAGAGCGTCTACCAGAGCCATTGAAACCCGAGAGCTTGAAAGCATTCAATCAAATGCCTGCCCAGAGACTGCAGAGCAATATATGAAGCCAAAACGGATAAATATTAACCAGTCACCACGACCGCCCGACCGCCTCGAAAAGGTCCCGCAGAGGCCGCGCAAATTGTCCTGGACTCCTGGGGGCCGCAAAGAGATTTATATCCAACGGATTGCAATTTTCTAGAGACTTGAGGCTTTAACAGCTATGCACGATTATTCACAGGCCTTGATCATTTGGGCTGCACATATAATGATGGGATGTTCATAGTAGAGCATATCGACGACCCCGCCTTACTCAAGGTATCCAACCGTTATCAAACTTAGTACAACAAGGCAAGTTTTCACATGGGATTCGGCCTTGATGAAATCTGCAATCTTGACCCAAAGAAGCAGTCGTGGTGCTCGAGGAAGACGACTTGGCAAAGTTTAGAGGCAAAGTTTAGAGGCAACGTTCAAACTACGGTATGTGATTCACACTGCAGTCTGAACGTGACTCCAGCATTGCATTCACGCACGGGAAGCCACCTAGGTACTCCTATTTTTACGACGAGCTACGAGCTAGGAATCGAGAAATATTAAAGCAGATTTTAGTCAGGAAGGACTACGTTAAGTCATTCTTTTACGGCACGGCCCTCGTTCATAAAACTGGAGCACGGACAGCGACAGCTAAATACATCACCGATTTACATTCCGTTTCTTCAACTTTCACTACTGCGCTTCTTTGAAATACTGCGCATTCGTTTATCTAGGCGTGCGCGTGCTACCAGTAGGTTGTTAGCTGAACGTTGTTAAGCTCCTGCATACTAGCATACTCCTTGGAAGTCCCAATAGGAAGACCCCCATTACGGTACAACGTGGCCCCTGTGGGTTTCGAATACCTGCGACTTCAACGTATACCCCAGCCTGTCTACACCGTGTTGTCCTTTTTTTCTTAGGCAAACGGATGCCTTTATACGTGTTTTAATGAATACACCGAATACCACTTTTCAATTAAAAACAAGTGTTGTTGCAGGGACGAGTTCTAGGCAGCCAAAGATGTGCATAATAGCACATTGGAAGCACTAAGAGGAAGAGATGGAGCTCTTAAGTTTATAGGCTCTATTATAAGACCTCTAGTGAAGGGATGTTGATTTGAAGACTTTATTACTTCCGGCACTGTGGTGTATAACCTAAGTTCATTCTTCAAGCTACTTTATTCACCAAATGGTTTCCTACGATTACTACTCCCTACCGCGAGTGCTAAACCCTGAATATAACAGGCTAGATATACCCGCCAGTGAGGACTCTAGAGAAGTATCATTTGCTCGCACTGATGTCCGAATCTGTAACCACAAACGAGACTCAACCTATATACGAGCATCCTCTCTCACGTCACTCTCTAAGGCATCCTTCCTGATCTTAGTTCTCACAGCCAGCACAATTCATTTCCACCATCATCTACAGAGTATTCACCCCAATCCCAAGGGAATACAAAGCATCATCACTCATCACTCACCGACTGACGGCACACCCGTTGCAACAGTATGCCGGGCAAACGGGCTCAATGCCCGTACCCGTGATTTGAGGACTTGCCGTTTAACCACGGATTCCGTGATATGAATCACCAGATATCCATCTAGTCTGGATGCCTCACTGCAGCCCATCCCATACTCATTAATCAATCAATCAATCACCTTCTTCGTCCAGAAAATCAGCGGCTTCTTCACGTGTTCCTGCCCGGAGCTGCCCGGATCTATCGGGTGTCCGCGGCCGCGGGGTCCGATATATAGTACACCAACTATACTACGGGGTACCCATACTTCGTACTACTGTAAGCCAAGTCCTCCGCTTCGTATCTTTTTTTTCCATTAATATTGCTCAAACTGCCTCCTCTACTCCACTCCACTCTCCTCGTAATGAAGCGTCATCATCTTTTTTGTTTTTGCCTCGTTTCTAATTCCATGACTGTACTGTACTGGGCCGGGTGTCTCGGCAAATACCCACTTCTATATGCAGCAAACGCTTTGCTTGCCCGGATATCTGTGGCTAAGGTTTGTGGTGATGCCAAGAAAGACCCAACGCGCAATCTGCGTGTGGCTGAGTGCAGAAAACACACGACGCTCCAGCTGTTCATGGGCTTCGAGCTTCGCAGTACTGTACGCAATCTGTCTCATTTAAATCTTCGCTTGAAGTAAGTTTGTTTGCTTTTCAGTAAGTTGGTGTTGAGAATTTTCATGCCTTGGAGGTTGGGTTGGGGTGGCTGGAAATGTTGTTGGTCACAACATCTGCATTTAGGGGGTATTATTTAGCGAGAGAAAAACCCCACGGTCGCACGCCACGCCACGCCCACGCCCCTGAAAGTGACCCGAACCGAAGAGCGGGAGAAGATCTTTTCCGCGTTCCATGCATTTCCCTTATTCGCCTCCGAGCAAGTTTATTTCAACGACGTATTGATTTGCCCCCTGGATTTCACAGGTGCGGTTAGTGATGAGTCTACGGAGTATGCATTTTTGATGAGTAACCGTTTTTACTTCCATATGACTGTTCCCACTCGCCCCTAACACGTGCACGTGCTCTCGCGTAGCGGCTGAGCCGAGTTGTAGCAGATACTTTCCTTCTTCAGCCAGTGCTCATTTCGCGTCTTATTGGTCGTGCACCCTGTCTATCACTCGTCCCCTACACGCTGAGGCTTCAGCTCCACGCTCCATGGTCCAATAACTCCAAATGACTAGTACCTGCCGGGTCAAAATAGGCAAGCCAGTCGCCGACGAGAAAGATCGCTCGACGCTCTTGCCGCAATCGATCCACGGACCCCATTAGTGCCGTCGCCTTGCTCCATACAAATCTCTTTTCAGATATCTTTTGAGCCTCATTCTTCAAAGACAACAGAAAACGGCCCGATGACAAGGGCGAGATGCCAACTTCGATGAACTGCTGCCTTGCGGAGGCAAACCATCGACTATCACTCGCGCCCGAGTCATTGCTTCCCTTTGTGTGTCAGAGTGAGATCAGCGTGACCGAGACCGACCGAGTACGGGTTCTGTGAGGCGGTCAAAGTAATCAATGAATGGTGATGAATGAAAAGGCAACGGCTGGGGCTTTGGATGCCTCGTTCTTTGCAGCTGAGATGCTCGTTTCGTTGTCTTGAGGACGTGGTCGGGAGTTTGAGGCAAGTGGCGGGCTGGACAAGTGTGGTGAGCGTGGCCAGGTAGGTGAGGCCGGAAGTGACCTCCTGCCCAGCGTTTTATATTGGCTCGTGGTGTTGTCGTATGATCGTATCTCGGGTTTGAGTATTGAGGCTCTAAATTAAGAAACTATAGAAGGTCCCGCTACACCGCAGAGAATGTGTTACAGCGGCTTAACTTAAGCCGCTTAAGCACAATAAGTTGTGTTGCTAGGGCGCAAAACGTGGCAAAACAAGGCCAATTGCTAAATATATAGGAGCACACAAGTACGTCCAAAAAGCTTGAATGAAAGTTACACTTCACAGATCGGGCGGCCCTTTTTCAACCCGACAACCAACCATCCAATCCTCGGCAACCGAGCAAGCACATACATGAACTTCCGGAGGACCGGAGAGAACCTCCGACCATATGGAATTCAGATTACCATCCTGTGTGAGATCGTATACGATAATCCGTTCGCCTTGTGTTGCTGCCCAACGAGAAGTAGTACATAAGGCTGGAGAAGTCGAGAAAATCCACATCACACGTCGTGGCAGACGCTTATCCTCGGTCCTTCGTGTCTGAGATGTGATAGACATTCTCGTCTGGTGACAACTATAGGGAGAATAGCCTCCGAGAAATATGAAACTTTCAAATTCGAAGCAAGGTAAAAGATGAAGGCGCGAAAGAAATATGAATGAAGAGAACAGTGTGAGAAAGGAGAAGAAGAGACAGGAGAAATACTGAGGTCAATGCGCAAGGAGACGGCTATTAACGCTTGCCTGCGCTGCAACCGCGCGGTTGCAGCCGCTCTGGACCATACCCGGCTTCGGGAGTGACAGCCAACGGGACACAACAGCTCCCAGATATCTCGTGCATGGAAACGAAGATTATTACCAAGACAGACCACCAGGACCCTTCTTGAGGCTCTTTGTATTACCGCACACTAGTAAAGGTCAGTGTAAGTGGATAATGGCTGCATACATGGTTGGCGTTGGACGGAAAGGGAACTTGAATCACTTGGTAGGAACACAATTCCGAACGCTACATCTACATGATGCAGTGTCTCCCATACTTTGGGTCATGTAGCAAGCCTGTTTCTCTGTGCGATAAGGGCGGAGAAGGCAACTTATACATTGGGAAGCTATACGGCGGCGGCGGCAGCGTGCAAGATATTATCGCGTTGGTGCCTGGTAAATGGTAACCGCAAGTAGCACGACGATGCGCAAAGTGGAATTGCAAGGGAAGTACATATGCAGGCGAGCTGTATGCGAGCTGTGCTTGCAAGCCATGAAAGGTAATTTTTGCTGAAAGCGGAAAGCCAACATGAATCACGAAAATGCGGGGGAATTTAGTACTCTTCAGAGGAAATATTTCCCGTGATTGGATGAACACAGCAGCGAGGCAAAACATGTATACTACCTAGGTATATCTCATTTGCCAGGACGCACCGCATATACAATACAACACGCATGTGTATGCAAATGTGTTGCACGAAGGCTCAGAGACGTGGCGATCTTCGAAAGTCAACAAGAAATGCGCCCAAGCTGGGCGCTGTAACTTTGGAAGCTGTCTGGGAGGGTATCGGGCACGGGCACTGGCACTGGCCGAGAAACTCTGGTAGGAAGTCGCCCTCGGGCCTCGAGGGGTCATCAGTGGTGACGAATTTGAATATATATTTCGATTCCGATCTCGGGCTGGAAGGCGGTATCGTGGGGTTTCCAACATGTTTCAAGACGACCAAGGCAGGTGAGATTTCCAAAATAATGTAGGTGAAAGCAACTTGTTCCTTCAGTTTGAAATCCTGGGTCTGGTCTGGTCTGGTCTGGGTTGTTGTACGACATTGAAAACCAAGCAAGCGAACCTGACATAACAGCTTACGTCAGCACTGCACGGACGGAGTAATAAAACTCTTCTCTTCCCCTTTCTCGCTTCACTCTTTTAGCATCCAGTACACAATATAAGCTGTTGTCTACATACCTTATGCTCACATCATCTTATCACTTAATCGTCCGCTGGGACCTGTTATTTATAAGCCTGTATCATTTAGAATGTTATATAACCACATATTTTTCCCGCCGTCTTTTATTTCTTCTCCCCTTTGCCTCTTTTCTCTTCTCCTTTTAGGTACAACTTTAATCTATTCTTTGTATTCTTTGCCTTTACTCTATAAAAATGGCCTTGATTGGAAGATGTGTTAGTTTGTAACGGCAATGAAATTACCGTTACTAGGTTCCCACCTCTTTCGAGTTGTGTTAGCAAAGCTTCAATGTCTGTGATCGTCTTCCCATTTCGATCTATGTATGTTTAGAGAATTTAAGAAATGTACACTGCTTTCAAACATTCCTGTGGAGGCTCTTCCTCCCGTGGTAATATACAATTATCCCCCCGCCCTCATTTTCCTTCTTTCTAAACTGCTGTTTTACGGCTCGATACTATCTTATCGTCACTGATTCTTATAGGGTGAAGTTGAAGAGCATTGTGATTTATACATTGTTTGTGTGATAACTTTCACCGCTCATATATGAATTGTAGGTGTCAAACCGCTTCCGAGAATTGACCTCCCATTTCAGCGGCGATGCGCTGCTGCTTAATCTCCTTTGACTCGACGATGATAAGGACGGCATCACAAAGTCAAGCTCGATTATCCAAGTACGAAACAGAATGAGAAAAAGAATCGGGTTCAGGCACACCGAAAGTTTAATGAACTCGGCTAACGGCCTGTGTAATGATAATTGTGCTGTTTCTTCTCGTTGTATTCACTGCATTAAGGTCTCTCATTCCAATTCGGCGAGTGCTCGTAATTTTGTAAAGGAGTCACATAGTCTGATAATTTCATAGACATCTCTGTTTCCGCGCTTATTATCCAGAATTGTCTGAAGTAGGCGTTGAAGAGCTCCTCGCAGGGTATGGGTCTCACGGGGGTGAGCAATTTTCCTCACGCGTCTATATTTTTGCAAGTTCATTTAACCTCGCCTATGTTCGCCATAATCGAGAAGTTACCAATGTGTGTCTAGATATTTTACTTATTGCTTATAATCTAAATGATGGGCAAGCCTATGGCATAATTCAGTGCGTTGCTTGGAATACTACTGCTTGTTAAGGAGGATATTTAAACAGTTGACCAGTTGAGTCATACGGCTGGATTTTATGTTTCAATGGAGGGAGAGTTACAAATGATGAGTGATGCTATTGTAGTTACTAAGTTATAAACGATAATTATACCTTTTCTTGGAAATTTAAATTTGTCTCTCAATGAATGAGATTTAGATGCCTTGATTCTCTTTACAAATTATACTTAACGAATTTGAGACCTACTTTTACTAGAATACTTCATTATAAGGATCAGCCAAACAACCCCCCTATTAGCTAATCTTCTCGTTAATTCTTCTACCAGCGCATATTCTGTTTCCAATGTTAAATGCTATGTGAGTGCTAGCTCTTACTTCAGGGAAACCGCACAGAAGGGCTTTCCCTCCACATTTGAGGATAGAAAGAAGTCAATTATTGCTTTTACTTAATTCTCGACCTTAATTTCAATGCTTCTCATAGTCTATTATTACCTATCTAGCAGCTTTTGCAGATTTATTTGTTCCAATTTGTTTAGGCTTCTATACAAGCAGCTTTACTACTGCAAATTCAACTTGGGACCTTGCTTATTTCGGTCCAAGTATCCAGTGAATGCTGTTCACTACAAATTTGGTTCATGCTAATAAAATTAAGTTTGGACTCTCGTTTATAGGTGATAAATTACCCGAAGAGTTTAATCTCATTTGCGTATGGTTACGAGCAGCGCACTAAGATGAGATGGAAAGTCAAGCTATGTATTTACTATACCACAAATGCATTTGGCTTCCTCCACATTTCCACCTTAATGTCTACTCAAGGGTAACCCTTGAGACCGAACTAAGAGTGGAGTTTGAAACTTATACTTCGTACCAATGCAAGCCCTAAAACAGCATTTGGTTGCCTTACACTAATGCCTCAGAATGAGAAGTGGAAATGTTCACCGCAAGACTGCGCCTGCGCTAAGAGCACAATAAGCAACACACCGCTCAGATCTCATTCAAGCTGTTTTCACAGGTCGCTTAACCTGCAGGTATGTAATTACTCTGAGATGCGCTTTCAGAGCTATCATTATTGCGAGGGCTCATATATGATATATCCAAGCACGACCTCCTAGATCGGACGGATTTTCAGGTGTTAACAGGGGGTTATCGAATTCTAGCAATAGAGCCCTTGCGTCTGAGGTAACTCAAGCCTATATTCAGGCATGACGGCTGTGTGGAAAAAGTAAACTCCACTAGGACGAGGCAAGGCTCTCTGGTAAAAGGGTAAAGAAACACCCCCTGGCGCATTTTGGAGACGAGACTAAGGCAACTCGCAACCTTAATTGCAACAATCAATTGACCGAGAAGTAGATAACAGAGATAGGCAAACTTGCAGTCTAACGAAGCATGAATGTTGTGAAATCGCACACGATCCGGGCGAATGCCGCAAGGCTGCGCAGCTTTGCCAGCCTCGGCCCTCCGATCGGGGCGTCAAGATAGTCATTCAACGTAACATATAAGATCAGCATTGCCTCGGTGCTGCCTCAATGCCTTGCCTGCATTTGCTCACCATTAAAGAGGCAGAATATTATACCGATATTATATATGCATCACGCCTTCTGCATCGCTGCATCCGAACACATCAGAAGTTGTCGTGGAAGGCTGGAAGCGGGGTCGAAGGCCAAGTCTGCAAGGTTGGCCGGCAATCGGAGCTCCCTCCCCTCCCCCACCTTGAGAGCTATTTGAACATCCTCACGTACGAAGTAAATGTCAATTTTCGACGACAAATAATATGAAAAGGGACCCGATAAAAGAATGCCAAATCTCTCAGCGAGAGGTAGATATTTATACATTGGGCCTCAATACTTTCTCGATGACGCAAATGAGGTATACGATAGTAACATCGTGTGAAATTCTACAAGTATTGACACGCTGTCACACTTTCAAAGAAGGCAAACATAAGGCAAACAGTCTAAGCTCGTAAGGACTTCTTCTGCATAATAAAGCCTTTCTCCCCGTCTTCTTTACGCCGTACTCGTGGAAGAAATGTTCCTCTCGGGGAACACACCAGGCTTATTCCGACAGGCTTATTATTATCGCCGCGCCAACTTTCTTATGCGCCTGTACAGTATGTGATGGGCCTAAGTGGGGTCTGCGTGCATAGCACGTTCTAGTGAACGTGCTAGAAACGTGCTTCCCGTCCGTCTCTTTCACACGTGGTATAAGCTTGTATGGAGTTTGTTTCACATTGTTCTTTTTTGTAAACTAAAGATGGCGGTGTCACAAGTGTGGTGTAAATAAGTCAGTTGATCTCTTTTTCAAATTAAAGTGCTAATTGATTAAGTTCGAGATAAGCTCTCTCTCATGAAAGATGGTGCACGGGATTGTGCTGCAATTGGTCCCCGCATGTCGGAGTATACCAATTCAGAAATGAGTGGACGAGACATCCTCACGGGACATCACTGGTCAGGCATATGTCGGTCACCCTTTGTATATCATCTCTGGAGCATGTATCTGAGTCGGGCGTTCTCTGAAATAGCTTTCTGAGTAGCCACAGGCTATATGCGGTCATGGGTAAGGCTGAGGTAAGACCTCCGGTATTGCTCTCCTTATCGTTGAAACCTGTGCGAATCGATCAGATCAGATGTAACTCGAAGAAAAAGGCAATGTAAAGTGTCTGCCTTTTAGGTGTGGCTGCCTGAAAGGCTTCCAGAACTTTTCATAATCTCACGATTTCGTGTTCAGAGGCACGGCAAGGCAATGATCACCTGTGCCTTTCCGGGCGAAAGTTCAAGGCTTTGAGTGAGATTTTCAATTCAGCTGTGGTAGAGGCGGATTTGTAAGACTTCGGCACTCCGGATTTCTGAGTCAAGAGCAGAAGGTAGTTAGCGAAATGTTTCAATGCATCATCTGTAGGTGGAATGGCTTGTTATTACATTGAAAGATCACAAGGTGTCTCTCGTTCCATTGCATTATTAGACCAGCACTGCTGTGTTTCTTAGATACTAGGCTGCAACTGTTTGCCTTTCAATCGCCTGAATCATTTGAGACTATTGATACAAGTGTAATTCCATTAAAAGTCTAAACACAACATTAAATCAGTGTACAAGTCTCATCAGGAGCTTTGATTATAGTCAAGTGTATATATTCCATTATCATCAATCAGACTACGAGATATTCCGTCCAATTTAAGCAGTTGATAAGCCAAAACCTCCTCTTTTTAACACCTAAGCGAATACACACATAGACCCCATATATCGTGAGCGGTATAAAGGGATGGAAACGAGTCTTGAAATAATATTATTGAAATGACACCGAGTATAGTAAGTATAAAGCCTTTTTAGGGTGATTCGCGGCGTGTATTCTATATATTAAGTAAACCCACGTCGAGAGAATCTGAAATGAAATTAATTAAAGATACGTAATAGTAGTTTATCCAAACGCGCGTTGCTTAAAGTGAAATTGATAGCACTGTAGCCAAAGTGCACTAATTAATTATTGCGTAGTCAATTATCCATCCTCTCATATAGCCTAAACGGGGAACACCTCTTTTTGGAAGGCCCATTACGCCGTTTCTTCTATAGTGCTAAATATATAGCAACTAGTCTATTAGAGTCTATTGACAAAGTATTCGCATCGTATAAATATTTATATTCATAAAGCCTTATCTAGAGTTTAGGTAGGAGTATAGCCGCGGATATTATAGTTGTATATTCTGGGTTCCTAATGGGTCCTAGACTTTTCTCTTTAGGCAGAAGCTGTGTTTTATTCTTAAAGTATTCACAAATTCCCAAATTCGATTCAATTACTAAGTCGGTATCTTATATTAAGCTGCTTCGAAGAAAGAGCAGGCTAGGTGTGAGTTTCGAGAAGGAGTAGTAAGTACAGAATATTCATTCCACGATGCCCCGAGTGATTATAGAAATGCATTTATTACTCCAGATAACGGCGGAAGAAAGTAAATAAGTGTTGTATTCTCGGAGTTATTAAGTAGCATGTTTCTTCTAGATGTGCTAGGTAAAAACTTGACTGGATTCTACTAACTCAAAACACTTTAAAAACTTGAGTAACTGCAGTTAGGTTCAAAAATTAAGTACTTACTATAGTTGGTGCAATTGGTGCACTAAACTGGCTCACTCATAGCTAGGTCGAAGGTATCTAATAACTATACCTACGGGTCACGAGGAATCAGAGCAGGATATAGTCTATTACAAGCAAGCCTAAATCTCGTCTTTTACCAACTATATCCATCAATCTCTACCTAGGTTCCGGATATATATCTGGATTATAAATATCGTTGGCAAACCCCTTTTGAATAGTTATTTCATGCTCCCACACATTATTATAGGCAAATTCAGAAGCAAGAGCTGGTTCAAGTCTATTATAACCTCCGGAACCCACTAGTGGCAAGCTTTTTCTAATAATCTTTATTCTAAAATTAAACCTGCTTGGTTTTTATCTATTCCCCTAGCTCTTGCGCATTTTTTCGAGCTTACACACCCTACGGCTGCAACGTGTCTATCATAATAGGAAAAATCCTATTAGAACGCTATTATAATAGAGATATCTATATTATAACATAGATATCTCTATCACCTCCTTCTTATTATAGTCTAAAATGTCTCTATCATAACAGGAAAAATCCTATTTTATCCAAATTAATATTATTTCTATGTTAAATAAGTAAAAATGCATTATTTTTTAGCATATACGGCTCGAGCGTAGTATAAACGGGTACCTTTTCATGTGTAGTAGAGCTATATAAAATTAGGTACCTACTTAGTCTAGGCGTAGGATCGTTTTTTAATTAAATTTTCTCTACTTTCTCTCCTTCTCCCTTCTTCTTCTCCCTTCTCTTTCTCCCTTCTCCTTTCTCCCTTCTCC
>QGMF01000750.1:0-18293 GCA_007821475.1 Lachnellula arida
CATTATTGCATTCTACACCAAAGCATCACCCGAAACGTCTCAGAGGCTTCGCAGAGAACACGGCGCCTGACCCCACCTTTAAAATTGCGCGTTGCCTACGTCGGCCTAGCTCCGACGCTAATTAACGTCGGGCCCCGTGGTCTCAAGAAGCCGGCACGTGAGAGAACTCCTTCCGAGTTTTCCATATTCAATCTGCGACAACACCAACACCTTCCTCGAGAAATCCTTTCACTCTCTGTCTCTAAAGGCCTTGGAGTCTCCAAATAATCAGTGTGAAGCCCCTAGTAAGCAGCCTATTTCTCAATCTCGATGATATTCGTATTTGTGATATTCGCGGTCCAAAGTCTACTCAAAGCCCAATGTTTGCCCGAGAGGTCCTCGGAATCCTTCACTGAGGATGTTAAAATATGCATATACACCATCAGAGCCGTTTGCTCACTTGCTCTTGTCTTTAGTGATCAATCATCGCCGCTTCATCCCTCAACGCCACTCGAATATGAAGCCCATTAAGACCTACAGTATTAAGGATACTATCAGTGAAGGGACGAGCTCGCCCTCCTCTCAAAGTATCCCTCTCTGGCCGGATGCCGTCTCCAAGCAATTCAATTTCGACCTGGACGCCGAGTACGGGAAGCATCTAAGAAAGCAACACATTATCAGCAATGTGATTATCAAGAAACGCCAATTCGAAGATGAATGCCGATACGCCCAGGCGGAAGTAGCAGGAACAGTGAATATGAAGTCCGAAGTTTCTACATTGCTACAAGAGCTCTCTGGTATGAAGCTGTAAGAAGATAGACTCAAGCGCGACCACGAATATCGCAAACAGGCTTTAGCCGATAAGAAGAACACTATCCAAAACGTTCTGTTTTCTCCCATTGCTACAAGTGTTGAGGCATTCATTGATGTTGCAACTCTTCAAAAAACCCTGGTATCCTGCGAAGGAAAACCTCTACATCTTCTCCTGGAACAACGCATCAGGCTTCAAACCCTTTCTGGGGATATTCAAGGAAAGCAGTTCAAGCTCGATACCCTCTTGAGAAAATTGGATTCCCCGATGGAAAAGGCAAGGAACCTGGAAAAGCTCAAGAGTGATTACATAGCTGCTATACAAGTATGGCAGGAAGATCAAGAACAAGATATTAAGCAACAGCCAGCAGAGATTTGTACGCTGAAATCAAGGATCGATAGTCTTCTCACGACATTGCATTAAAGTGAAGCATTTGTTTCATACTTCCACAATTGCTCCCTAGCCATTCGAGGCAGAAAGTACGAGTGGGATATCAAGGATAAACAGGAGTCTCTCAAGATCCAAAACGGCAATTCGGTGCCTCATCATGGTTGTTCTGCCATTAACGCATACTTCCTCATCACCGGAGCATTAGATCCCAGCAAGTACCTCTCGCTTTTCCATAAATATTATGGTCCCTTCACACCAGATATTGTGTGGGAGGGTCGAGAATGCAAGAACTTCATGAGAATTCTCAGCTGGAGATGTGGGATGATGGAGTTTAAAGGTCGATTTTTTTTGCACGGTTACGAAACCACGAAATTCTCTCAGCTTTTCAACACGCTATTATCACGAGTTAAGGATAAATCTGGTGCACAGATCGACAAGTTCCTGTCCGAGGATGTAGGGGGGGGCAAAGGAGTTTGGGGCGATGGAGACGGAATTCCAAAAAGCATCTGTGACTCATAATAACTACTACAAGAGACGTTAAGTCGTTAGTACATGTAACATTTCCATTGAAGCCGCTGAATGCTGACATATTTGCAGCTGGCAGCTTGTCTTGAAAGTACATCAGGAGAGTTGCATTATTCCTCTTAGAAGAAACTTCGAAACGCATTTGCGGATCCTATAATATCGGCTGGCAAAATAACTCGTCTTGTCTCTACCGTTGTCACACACATATCGATAGCAACCCTTTTAGATCTGAGCTGTGTATCTTCTGAGGCGCGATGCCATGGAGCAATGACGGGGTTGTCAGGAGACAATTATATATATCGGTAGCAAATGAAGAAACTGATATTCTTGAACATAATCGGACCTTGTGGTTTTCCTGACTGTTCTTACCACTAACCATTACTCGCGTGATATATAAACCTCACGTTCTCTCCTATAGGAAAGCAGCCTACCGTATCGATCTATCCGTAGTTGTATCCCTTTCGAGTCTTTCGGCTGAATGGTTGCATACCTCAATGAACGATCCTGCGAAATATCAAAGTGAACATTCATACAAGACACCCAGTCTGTAAAGAAGAAACCTAGGACGTACTTGTCAAAAGTAAAATACTTTCACCACGAAGAAAGAGTAAAGCCGGTGAATGTGAACCTTTCCCCACCCAATTGCCGAACTTAAACCAGCACCTCCATGCTTTGATCTCGCCCAACTCTCAACCTCCACAACAAGATCCCTATCAATCGCCATCTCATCCACGAGCCTCAAAGCAGTCACTGCTTCTCCCTTCTTTTTCTTAGTCCCAGCGTACCAGAGACATACTGGATTAAGTTCTTTCAGAGCTAAATCTCGACTCTGATCCCAACACTGGCCTCGCAATTCACCCACAGCTTGCTTTCTCACCTGTTGGAAAGGTATTTGAAGAACCCATCTATTATATTGATGAAGAATCAGAAGGGACGTGCTGACGATATAATAGCGGAAAGTTCGATTTTGCATACCATCGAAGCCTCTGAGACAACGTCAGGAGCTATGGCGATCAAATTCAGAAAAAGGGACTTCGAAGCGGAGCATGAAAAGCAACTTGCTCGATTGGCGCTGTTCGACAACGTGATCTTGCTGGAGAAAGAGCTTGAAACGATGACCGAAGAACTCGAGCAGAAGAGATCGGAAGTGAAGGAGCTTGAGATGCAGTCTGACACTCTGGAAGGTGTGTGCGAAGCCATGTCCTTCAGGCGAAGCGGATCGAAAAATATATTGCTGGATTTGAAAGAGATGATGAACCAAGAGAAGGCTTTGATTGAGACTGTTCTCTCCCAAGGTACTGAAGAAAGCGACGCGACATTGCGTGGCCTCATCCTCCATACCGGCGGAAGCAAGGAGTTCTCAGATGTCAAATCTTCCCTTGAGCTTGCAAAAGAGAGGGTGGCTCGGACTTTTGAGGCTCAGATCCAGCTCCTTGAACGTACCGTGGCGTTGAATGCAACACATAAGGAGCGCGACACTTTAAAGAAATTGTTGGAGAGCAACAAAGTAGTTGTTCAGGAGCTAGAGTGCGTCCATCAGCAAACGCTTACCAAATTACAGAACGCAGAGCAGGAGTGGTGCCGCGTGTACGGGAAGTCCTCGGAGTCGAAGATCAGCGATAAGAACTTTGAAATTGTCCAGCTGGAAGACACCATTCAAAAGAGCGAAAATACGATCGCGGAACAGATGATGCGTATTGCAGTATTGGAGCTCAGAATCAGGGAGGCTGCGGAGGATAAAAAGACGTTCTGGCCATTTGTCATCCATGGAGTTAATATCAGAAGTCGAATGCTCGAAAATCTGAAGCCCAAGGAGTCTCAAGACACAGCCATATTGGAAGCAGGCAACCGCTCAGCTCATCAGGGTTCTGCAGTCGCCGATGCACGTCTCTACCTACCCGAATGTCCTGGCCACCGCACCGATCCCGAGCATTTCGCCTCCGTTTATAACTACTATCCCGAGACCGTTCAGATGGGCCATAGCCTTGAAAAGGTCATTCAGATGCTGGACTGGCGTGGCGGCTATCAAAACTTCTGCAAGAACAAAAACTTGGGATTAAAAGACACCGCTTTCCTCAAATCATTCAGGCGCTTGAAGGTGATGGGTGGGTGGGGTAGTAGACCGGAGTCTCTTCAGTCTCTTTACGAAATTGAGTGGCTGCTCGCGGGAGACGACACGGCAAAGAAAATGTTCGAGGAGTTGAGGAAGGAGTTCGATAGCGGATTGGCAGCATACAAAGTTTCTCTGAAGAACAGGTGAGCGGCATGAATATGAATCGAAAGTTGTCTAACTTAACGACAGACGTTCCAACTCCTAAAGCGGTCGTCTGGTGTTTACATTGATGGAAAGGAAGTAAAAGGCAAATTTGTTATGCGTGCGGTGATTCAATTTCTCATCTGCCTCCACAGTACTCGATTAAGGGTGACACAAGATCTCATTTCAAGTCGCAGGATCAGCGTGGAGGAGCTGGAGGCGAGACTAGCAATGTTCTCCAGAATCTGTAGGAAGTATTGGGTTATGCAAATCGATGTCGTAATAAAAACCCGGAACGTTCATTCCTCTGTGGTTCGCAGTATCAGTGCTTTTGGAGGGGCCGTGAGTTCAAACCATACGGAGATGCTAAGTGGAAGAGGCAGCTCTTACCTTTTCAAATCTTTGATTCTGTGCCCCCTTCATCCCGCACGCCATTTTCCAAAAACATTTCCAATGCCCGATTCATCTCTTCTGTCTTCTCAAGCATCACCCAATGCCCAGCTTCCAAATCCACAACCTTCAAGTTCTCCTTCGGACTCTCAACAAAAGCCCCTATAATCATCCGCGCCTTTCCGGCATCGCAAACGCGATCCTTCGTCCCCGTAATCATTAGCGTCTCCTTCCCAATCTTCTCCTTAACCTCTCCTCTCTTCAACAACTCTCCCTCCTCTTCCTTCCCAAGACCCTTAATTCCCCTATGATACCATCTCAAGGGTGCCGAATAATCATCCCCGAACATTTCATGATGCCATCCCGCTTCCTCCTGCACATCACCAATCCATTCCCCAATCTTGGTTCTCTTATCAGCACTGATAAACCTTTCCAAGTCCCCAATTCCAGCAAAGTCCGTCGTCCAGTCGTCAGCATCCTCAGGATAAGCAATACTAAAGAAGCTCTCCCACCTCTCACCAATTCTTTTGCCGGCCTCGGGACTAGTGAAAAACAGCCAGTATCCGAACTGCTCATACCCGTTGGCCTCCTTCGTTGCTGCATTTACACTAGAGACATCCATACCCCGTCCAGGCGGCTGGTATGGGACAGAGATGAAGACAAACTTGGAGAAATACGAAGGGTAGCGGAAGGCAAGTTGAGAGAGTAGAGAAGTGCCCCAATCATGTGCTATGCCTACTACGTTTCCGGAGGTAAGACCTTCGTGGGTGAGGATGGCGATGATGTTTGCTGACATGGCGCTGCCAAGGTATTTTTCTACTTCTAGTGGCTTGGATGAGAGGCCATATCCAAGGAGATCAGGGGCTAGAATGCCGTAGCCTTGGGATGAGAAGTGGGTTATTTGGTGACGCCATTCATGGGATGTCGATGGGAAGCCGTGCAGGAAGAGCAGAGTAGGCTTGCCATCCGAAGGCGGGTGGAAATGATAGGCGTAAGTGGTGCCGGAGGGGAGTGTGAGTGTTTTGTTTGGGGGCTTTGGTGACATTTTGATGTGTTTGTAGTTGTTAGGAAGGAAGGTGGGTGGTCTCAAAGATGGCCCCTTTTCGGGGCACCAAGGGGTGAGGGGTTGATTAGTCATCATCGACGACCCCGCACCAGCCGCTCCGCTTGAGATAGCCGACGCTAACACAAAGCTGACCACCATTTCATTTCTTCACTTCATATCTTCACTTTTTCATACCTAAGCTAATTGGGAATCAGAGTTTACGGGTTTGGAGAGCTTGGAAATGCTATATTAGATACTCGCAACTCGGTATGTAGAAAATTGAATGCTTGACAGAGTGTGAGAAGGAAAGCGGATAGTATAGAGCACTAGGAGCATGGGTGGCTGAATTACGTGCTATTAATCAGTCAAGAGAAGGTTGTTGTTGGGACATATATGTGATATATCCCACGTGACTTAGCGCATGCTTAGTCAGCAGCCCGTCGACGAGGCTTAACCTCGACGTCTGCTGCATTGGAATAGCCTCATCATGAACACATTGAAGTCTACACAGAGCAACCATAGCTATGCAGTAGAACGTGATCACACCGTTACCGTACCGACCCTGTGTTACCAACAGTTATGGTGCTGAAGGGAATAACGGGGGACTAAGTAGATAGTCTCACCCCGTCATTCCGGACAGACACTTCCTACAGACACAAAACTTCCTTATCTATACGGCTAGCCAGGGTACCCAGCCCACCACCCACTTTTGTATAGCGCTTGATGTACCCTAGTAGTAGGCCCGTGTGGAGTATATCCCGCGGTGGCACTTCTCTCGCAGTTGACTCTACGTGCGTAGGTACTTCTAATCAAGTCAATTCTCGCCAAAAATCATATGCATTGAGGTATCTTTTAACAAACTTGAACGGTAGTATAATTGAAGTAAGAATTATATTTGTATCGCATTTGAAGCTCTAAAAGCGTCAAGAAAGTGCTATATTTAGAACATATCGCGATTATGGTGACGCCTATGCTGCTCGAAATTTGACCTCCTAGGGCCTCGCAATGGTAGCTCTGTTGCTGCCGCATATATGACCTCGTCGTCGCCATCTTCTTCCCCCAATTGATCACAAAGCGATTAAACTCGTGGTCCCTTTAGTATATTCATCTTCCTAGCATCTTTCTTCTCTTTTGCTCTCTGCGCATGCTGTTCTTAAGATAATTGAGATGCCACCTTCTTTGTGCGTCTCCGCCTCCGCCTACCATCAATTATATTAGTTATTATTATTATCGGATAAAGAGGAGGAAGAGGAAGATAAGATTTCGATTAGTTATTGTGATTCGGGAGCTAGAAGCTCGTCGTCGCTAGAAGTCAATATTCCTAAAGCTATCATTATCGACTAGTGAGGCTTACCACGGTACTTTAAGCGCCATATAAAAGTGGTTGGCGGGCCGAGTACCCTAGCAAGCCGCCCGAGATAAGGAGTTTTTGTGTCTGTGGGAAGTGTCTGTCCGGAATGACGGGGATAGTCTCAAGGTTGCCATTAGAGGACGAGAATAGACAGAGATGATCTGGTGGATTTTCATTTGCACCTTTGCTGATCAGATATCTTAGACTGCATATGCATGTGTGTTTTCTAGAAGCCCATGGCTTTAAAAAAGCACGCTCTCCGAAAACCCGGCCCACAATCTCTGCAGCAAGAAACAGAAGGCAGTAGCAAGCCATGTCGAACAGCTGAGGGCCTGGAGATAACTCCCAGTCTATAACACCTGTGATCTCCGAGTCCTCTTCTACCACCAAGTTGAAAGCGTCCAGGTTGACATTTCCAGCGAAGCTAGAAGCTTCTTTAAGTGGGTGCATCTGCGATGAGTTTCTCGATATAAGGATCAAGCTCCTTTGATTCCTTTCTTTGGGGCGCGCGGGCCTTGCAGAGGTTTGGGATGATGACCGGATGTATTGTATCGGTTGAGCCTCACTCAGTGATACTTACGTCCTTTTGAGAAGATGATTGCAAAGTCCTGTATCAAGGCTAAAACGACAAAGGTTCATAACTCACCGCCTTGAAAAGGAAGGATGAACTTTGGAGCCATTCACTAACTTGGACCATCCTTTTCTAAACTCCACTCTTTCCCAGTCTTGCTTGAACAAATCTGAATCCATCATCACAAATTCCAAACACGCCCAACACCGAGCAACAATACCGGCATCCATCCTCCCAGCCTCGCGAAACGAATTCTCAACACCATGGCCGACGAATCGCACAACGCGGGAAAAAATGCAGTGAATGTACGGAATGAACTGGCCATGACGACGGCAAGGCACGCGGAAGAGCTGCGGGAGTTGAGAGACTGTCTCGAGGCAAAGCACAAGAGAGAGTTTGAGGCATTGCGTCTGCTCTGGGATAAAGATCGGGAGGAGCTTCGGAGATTCAAGGAAGAGAAAAGGGGGATGGCTAAAGAGGAAGTCGGTGGAGTGGTTGAGAATAATACTTCGAACTCGAGGACTGGTGGCATCAGGGAGAGGAATAATGGGAAGGACGACAAAGCTTCCAGTGTTTCTGAGAATAAGAAAACAGAGGAGCTCATCAACTTGAAAGGAATCAAACAGCAGCTGGATTTTATCAGCGGCTTCGTCTCTCAAGAACGCTTATCACTCAAAGAAAGAATTGCGGAGCTGGAGGGAATAGTTACGGTTCAGCAGAAAGAAATCGCAGAGGCGAACGAAACCACGGAATTGTTGCTTGAGCAATACCTTATGTATCAGCCTCTAGCCAAAATTGGAATCTCAATCCGATTACGATGCTGGGAGCTTAGCAGACCCGTTTTGTATGGCACCCGGAGAAAAGACCTAGATCAAAAGATCATAAAAGAAGGGAATGAGGTTGCCCACCGAGGCAATGTAAAAGCAGACCTTGCGCTTTTGAAATGCCACCATTTCTCTGGTGGTGAGAGTGGCAATGAAAGGTTCAAGAAAATCTATGGTTTTGATCAAGACGCTGCTCGGTCATTAACTGAACATGAACAAGTCTCGGTGCTTGGCAAGGTACTGAGCACAACCGCTTCACTGGACATGGACATCCCGTCTGAAAGCCCAACAAGACACCATCCCAAATGGTTGGAAAGGCGCTCCTTGTGTAATAAATTAATAGTCCAAGGAATGAGAATAAGGGACACATTAAGAGCGAAGGGTGCTGCACCAGCTTCAGCTCCCCACTCCCCGGATTTGGAGAGAGACTGTAGCAAGCTAGAAGAATTGACGGAGGAGCTTTTGGAGATGCAAAGGTCAGAAGTTGGGCGTCGATGAGTGTATAGTAAGTCCCCAACCCTTACATGTTCAAATTTCGAACCTGATATTGTATGTTCTCGCTAGCTTATGTAACTGGACAAGTAATCGGAGAATTTGGAGGGCATGGGTCACGTTAACGTTTGGGAGATGATTGTTGAAGGCTATGTGTAGACAACTTGAATCAGAAAGCGACGTTGCTCTATTCGAGTGCGACGGTCTGATAAAGCGTAACGAGATTGCAATGGTACGAGTGGTCGAATTCGTGCCGCGTTATGTGGGACGAGTAGTGGGAATTTGAACGGAGTGCTTTTCGAATAGGTGTGGATCTTGGAATTGAGCATGACTGCCAGGTACTGCGGAGGTTGACCCACGAGCTAGTGGAGATGGAAAGATCAAACTTCGGGCGTCGGCGATTGTAAATGTAGTTCGCTTGCCTTAACATTGTTAGTTTATGATGAAGCCATTGCCAATATTAGATTTTTGGTTTGAGTAAAACGCTGGACGGATTTCATCAAGGAATGCCAGCTATGGCCTTGGGAACTTATACTAGTGCTTTTGAGATAAAGCTTTACATGCAAACTACCACTAGCACTAAATGATTAATGCATTAGACGATGAACATGTTTCCCCCCCAGTACTGGAGTTTCCAATGAAGGTAGAAATGATATTATAAGCGGGTATGACTTAAAATTCACCCATCGCTGCCTTCAAAATTTACGTCCCAATAAACATTTGCGATTCACTTGAAGTCTTTCTCTACTTAAATTCCCTCTTTCAAACCCAACTACCAACTTGAACCACCACGAGCACAATCACAAATTCAAAAGACCTCAAGCACTCGCAGACAAGAGCCCAAAATCATGGCAGACGGACCTGAGACACACGCATACAATATCACGACTGCGCAGGAAAGCATCACGGCATCAAAGACAAAGCATGAGGAAGAGCTGAAGACATCGACAGAGAATCTGGAGGCAAAGAGCCACGAGCTTGAAGAAGAGCGCTTGCACCGGGTGAAAAATGCCGACGATCTCCACAATGCTCACACCGAGGTGGAACGACTCAAAAGGGAGAAAGCGGATCTGCTGGCCGAGAACGATGCACTGAAGCAGAAGATAGTGGGCCTCGAAAAGGAGAAGCAGGGCAATATGGAAGAAATCGGCAATGCCTTTGACAATCTGGTCGAGAAGCTCGAGGAGCAGTGTCAGGAAATCGGTGGTATCATGGGAAACATACCTAATTATGGTCGCACGCCGTACATTTCTGCGGAATGGGAATTCAGGACCAAGGTACTCCGGAACAACTTGTCCTTCAAAGACGGTTTGAGAGCCCTGCGGAAATCGAGGAGCGCTACAAACAGAACACTGTCCCTGGTCAACCTGACTCTGGCATTTCGCAAGACAGAGGTGTCTCTGACTGAAGAAGCAGCAAATCAACTTACCAAATACGAGACTCAAGGTGCTGAAGGCAGATTGCGTTTCCCAATATTCTCAAAAGGCCTTGAGATACGTCTTCGCTTCTGGGAAGAAAACAAGCCTGCTGTGTTGCATACTTTACGCCAGGATCTAGATGAAGGAGTGATTGATAAAGGGAATGCTGCTGCTCATGAAGCAAATGTGGAAGCTGATGCTGTGCTATTTGAAATCAGGGCCTTGGAGGGAGAGCATGAACTTGAATATTTCAACAAGATGTATAACCGCCCATTGGATCAATGCCAGAGAATCATTCGCAACAGCCCGCAATTCTGTGTGCTTCTGGATTCAGAAGCTACAATTCGTTTGAAGGTATGGGAGGGAAGTCCGGCCAGATTGACCGATGAATGGTACGAATGGTCTTCTTTGTGTAAAAAGCTATGGAGAGACTGGGATGGATTGCCAACTACCGCGGACTTTACATCTACTGTGCTACCTGAACTCGAGCCTGAATTCCAACGACTGCGAGTATTAACAACCGAGCTCCTGGAGATTGAAAGATGGAGATCCAGACGCCGATGATCACAGAGTAAGTCTAGGCAGCGCTTTTTCAGCAGGCACAGCGCCAATGAAGCCTGTATAACAAATCGAAATGCCGCTGACTTCGATAGGTACTGCAATCTCCAGAACATCAATGCTTCAGGGTGGTTTTAACAAACTTTCGAAATAGTTGCGGATGGGTTCGAAGAAGCAGAGGTGTGATTGGGTGTGTTTATTCACGAAAGTAGACATTTCCAAGGATGTAGGACTTTGTATCTGTTGAAGGAACGTACGTCTTTCTTGCATGGTAAAATCAACCACGACGCCGGCGATGTGTTCGTCACTAGAGAATCATTAAAAGTCAAGAAATTCACTTTCAATTAGTCATGACCCCCAGAACATATTTTACGCACGGTAAACCTCAACAATCGTCTCTAAACACACTATAGTCGCAGAATCCGAACCAGTCTTGACGCGATCACTAACAGCAACTAGTGCGATGGCTTTACCTTCTTCGTCCAGTGATGGCCACGTCTTGAACAGCAATGGCATCCTCAATGAAAATGGCGCTTCAGATCACACATTCGAAGCCACCTCGTCTTTGGGCGCTGACATGGATGTAGCCGCTATTCTCTTGCGCGCAAGCAACGATGCAATCGAAGCAATCAATAGATCGCACGACGAGGTCCGCCAGTTACAAGCCGAAAACGCAAGATTAAAGTGGGAATTAAGCACGCTGAATGCAGAGAAGGACGTATCCTTGCAGAGCGCCAACGCTGCACGGAATGAAATGGCAAGGGTCAAGACAAAACATGCAGAGCACACGAAGAAGTTGCAAACGCAAGCAAACGACTACAAGAAGAAGTACGACACTTTGCATGCAAGTTACGAGGGAGAAATGCAAGGTCACACAATCGCTGTTGAGGAGGCTCGTGAAGTCCGGAAGGAACACCAGAAACTACTAGTGGAGAACAAGGGATTGAGGAAGAAGGTGGCATCGAAACTCGAGGAACACAACGAAGAGCTTGACGGTTTGAAGGATGCCAAGAAAATGCTTGAGTCTCGAGTATTGAGGCTTGAAGTACAAGTCAAATCGCTCGAGGAAGACATTGATGAGTCTGGAAAAACACTTACTATCAAAATCCAACGCAACGCCGAGCTTGCAGGGAGGAACGCCCAGCTCGCAGAGAGGAATGTCGAACTTGAGGCATACTCTGCAGACGTGAAGGCCTGCAATGAGTTCAAGGCTGACCTGGAAGCTGACAAGCCATCGCGTGAGCTTTCACCGGTCCCGGAAATGGACTACGAACCCGATTTACCTACCGATTACTTAACGTACCACAACGAAGTCGAAGAGAAAGCTGCTCGCTGCGCGCAACTGCAAGAGCAGAATATCGAGCTGAGGAAGCAACTTACAAAGCTTGAGGAAGAGTTGGAATTGAAGGCTCCATTGGTAGAGAAAGCCGTTGACATCCGAATGAGGTTTGCTGTCCAGGCAAGAAAAGTATTGTTTGGTGAAGCGAAGGATGGCAATGATACTGCCTTGATCAGAGCCGGCAATGACGCCGCTCATCGTGCAGATGGGACGGCAGATGAAGCTATGTTTCTCCTTGGTCTACACAAGGGCTGGAGTCTTTGGACCCAGACTTTCGAAAAGCTGTATGGGACAAAGCCTGGAAATTACAGCTACTTGGCCTCAGACCTTCGAAAGGTTTACGATTGCAAGGCTTCTCTACTGGTGCTTCGAACGAGTCAGCCCCTTAGTGGACACGGTGTAGAGGGTTGGCGCAGGAATGCCGGAGACTTGATAAGAAGAATCAGCGAGGAATATCGTACTGATAATGACAAGGCGGATAAAAGCGTGTATGTAAAAGGACTTGTGAAAGATTTGCAGGGATGGACTACGAGACTTGTCAATGAAGACTGGAAGAGTTATGATAATGAGTGAACTGGGAGATCATGGATGGACATTTTGTAGTTACTAATGTAGAATATAATAAAAGTAGAGTACCGTATCTCTGGATTCTCTTGAGTTGTGAGGCATTGAAGAGAGTGGGAGCCTGTGGGGAAAGAAAGGAAAGAAAGAAGGAGAGAGAAGAGTCAGGCCACCAAGCGAACCTTCTACACGTGTTGATCGCCAATGACGTCCCATGATTGAATTTCTCTAAAATCAGCAACCAACTGAACAATAACACCATCGGCTTCTTTTCCATTCTACATTTGTCACGAAGTATCTCTACTTCATCAATCGACTACAATTACATCTGCAACGCCCTTTCCGGCGCCCTTCAACTTATTTTCCACCTCCAACATGAGCAACCAACATGCCCTCCAAGGCGGTTGCTCTTGCGGGCGAAACCGTTATATCATCCAGATCCCCCAACATGCCACCGAAACTGCACGAGTCCTCTTCGATAGCAGTGCACGTCATCGTACGTATTCCATGGCTCTAATGCTTCGGTCCCTCCTCAAACGCCAAAGCTAATCCCCCATCGATAGGTCGTTCTCAAGCATCTCCTCTTTCCGCGTGGCTCCGTGTGCCATTGACATGGTATCAATCAACAACTTACGCCTTCTTCGAAGATGAAAATCACTCTGCAATCTACCGTTCCTACACCTCTCCGCACGAGCAGGACGCCAAACGCAACTTCTGCGGCTTCTGCGGAACGCCTCTATCGTACTGGTCTGAATCACCTGCCAGCGAGGCCGAATACATCTCTCTGACCCTGGGCTCCTTGAATGGTTCTGATTTACGGGATCTAGAGGAGTTGGGTGTTCTGCCCGCAGAAGCTCTAGAAGATGCGGAGAACGACAAGGAAAAGATCGAGAAGGCCGTTCCGATTGCTGGGGGTTACACTACGAGTGAGGGACTGCCGTGGTTTGAGACAATGGTCGATGGAAGTAGATTGGGCAAGATGAAGAAGAGCGGTGGTCAACACCAGAGTGGCAGATATAAGGTGGAGTGGGAAATTGTTGAATGGACTGATGATGGGGAGAGTGTGAACGCGAGTCCTTCAAAGAGGAAACTGGGTGAAGTGGAAGAGAGTGACTCTCGAATGGGAGGTACGCAATGAGCTATATGGGAGGTCTGGGTGACGATTACGACGAGACGACGATCACGACAGAAGACTGGGGAGGGCCAATGCTGCTAAGGAAGCAGATGGTATGAAGCTTTGCTGATAGATGGCCTTGCTCTGGTTCCCTTGAGGCTTTATCTGGCACGTAGGGATCTACGAGATAATGGGATAGGGCGGACACGGGATGCAACCCGCTTGGGATGGAGTTCAAGGATCATCATCTGCATTCATCTTCATAATGGCAATGGGGGTTTGCATACCAGAGAAAAAAATAATCGACGATCTTTAACCAACAACTGAGGAGTTCTATGTCCAGCCTATATTTTGTACCGCTAGTCCGGATATCACGACTAAGGCGCCTTATCATGTGAAATGACTACTGTACCTTACGGATCTGGATTACACCCGAAGAGAAGCCGTTTGTCTTCTCCCGGCGGCTCCCAGGGCCGCTATTCCACCCCCAATACCAACCCCGCTATGCGCGCGCGGGGCACCTCACCCCGGAAAATCCAGAAACAGTACCTGTACCTGCCTCTGTAGAGGTTGTGATACTCTTCCGGTCTGTACGGTCCGAGAAGTAGCCCGTTTCTTTTACATTGCTCTAACCTATTTGACATGGAACTAACCTGACAGCACATTACTTATTGATAGCTTCCCCAGGTCCCCTTTTTTAATATTTTTTCAAACCTCATCTAAATCTGTACTTCCAAAGCTTGAAAGGCTTTGAAGACCCAATTGATATTTGCATTACAGCTGGTATTTATCTGAAAAGAAAGAGACAATAAAATATGCCGACTCCAGTCCTCCCCAAAGACTTCCTTTGGGGCTTTGCAACAGCTTCGTAAGTCAACTTGCCCCTTTTCACTTCAGTAACTAACAATTCTTCCTCTCAGCTACCAAATCGAAGGCGCCCCAGAAGAAGATGGTCGCGGCCCCTCCATCTGGGACAAATTCTGCAAGATCCCCGGTAAGATTGCCGACCATAGCAGCGGCGACGTAGCCTGCGATTCGTACCACCGTACCGGAGAAGACATTGCACTCCTGAAAGAGACCGGAGCACAAGGTTACCGTTTCTCCATCTCCTGGTCCAGAATCATTCCTCTGGGAGGAAGAAAAGACCCCATCAACCAAGCGGGTATTGCATACTATGCCAAGCTGGTTGATGACTTGCTAGATGCGGGTATCGTGCCACTGGTTACCATCTTCCATTGGGACTTGCCTGATGAGCTTGATAAGCGGTACGGGGGCCTTTTGAATAAGGAGGAGTGGACGGAAGATTATGCGCATTATGCTCGTGTGCTGTTCGAGGCGTTGCCCAAAGTCAAGTATTGGATTACGTTCAATGAGCCGTGGTGTAGCTCTATCTTAGGCTACAGCACTGGCTTGTTCGCGCCGGGACATACGAGTGATAGGAGCAAGAGCGAAGTAGGGGATAGTAGCCGTGAGCCTTGGCTCGTGGGACATAATTTCCTGATCGCACATGGGAAGGCCGTGAAGATTTACAGGGAGGAGTTCAAGCCTAAGAATGGAGGACAGATCGGTATTACTCTGAACGGTACGCCTTCCTTCCCTTTTCCGTCCCCCAAACCCCCCAAAACTAACATCATGCCCATCCAGGCGACGGCGTCTACCCCTGGGACCCCTCCGACCCACTGGACGTCGAAGCCGCGGAGCGCAAACTCGAATTCAGCATCTCCTGGTTCGCCGACCCCATCTACCACGGCCACTACCCCGCCTCCATGATCGCACAACTCGGGTCCCGGCTCCCCTCCTGGACGCCCGCGGACATCGCGCTCGTGCACGGCTCCAACGACTTCTACGGCATGAACCACTACACCGCCAACTTCATCAAGCACAAGACGACGCCCGCCTCCCCCGCCGACTTCCTCGGCAACCTGGAGACGCTCTTCGAGAGCAAGAGCGGCGCGCTCATCGGGCCCGAGACCCAGTCCTTCTGGCTGCGTCCCAACCCGCAGGCCTTTTGTGATTTGATCCTCTGGATCTCGAACCGCTACGGCCGCCCGCCCATCTTCGTCACCGAGTCCGGCACGTCGCTGAAGGGCGAGAATGAGCTCCCGCTGCAGGAGATCCTGCAGGATGATTTCCGCGTCGCGTATTTCGATGGCTATGTTAGGGCGCTGGCGGACGCGGTCAGGGAGGGCGCGGATGTGCGCGGCTATATGGCTTGGAGTCTGATGGATAATTTTGAGTGGGCCGAGGGGTATGAGACGAGGTTTGGGGTTACGTTTGTTGATTATGAGGGGGGCCAGAAGAGGTATCCGAAGAAGAGCGCGAAGGCTATTGGGCCGCTTTTTGAGAGTTTGATTAAGAAGGATTGAGGTTATGAAGGACTGGGCTACGAAATTACATATGACGGATTCTAACCGTAGCTCCGGATGTTGATAGAGGGGTTTCAATGTAGCGTGGTTAGCGGATTGGAAATATTTTCATAATCAAAAAAGCTTGTTTTTAAGATATTTCATTGGGTATCGTGTGCTTTGTAGCATATATGTAGTCTTTACAGAGTGATTGACCCCACTATGTGCTTTTGGTTCTCACGTAGAAGCCGCAAGTCTCACCGTGTATCAGTAACTCCTGCAAGTACCACCCAGTAATCCCGCTCAACCATTGTAATCTAAAACATATTGCCTGGCGGGCGCCGCCGTGACTTGCTCAAACACCTCAAATTCTTCACCACCACCATTGGCGCTGTTGATATTCTTCTTCGCTTTATCCTTCCCTACCCGCCTCCGAGTTTTGGGTGCTGCACTAGCCTCCCTACTCTTTGACCGCGCGGGCTCGTTCTCCTTTGCCGAATCCGTACCAGCAGCTGTGTTCCTCTCGAACCAGAAGGCTCGTCATCATCGCTCTCGCCACCAGAAGCCAGAACTCTGCGTGCAGCTGCAGATCTGTTGGCTGCAGTGTCGGCTTTCTGCTTCTGATTCTCCCGTTCTCGGTCTGTCATCACACGCGAAGAGACAGATTTGTTGGCTGCGATATCTGCTTTCTTCTGTTTTTGACCCGCGACTTGTTCAGCTTCATATTCTGCGTCCTCTGCAGCGTGCTCCTCGTCGATCTTTGCACTCTCTGCTTTGATAGCCTCCACTTCCTCAAGATTTTTACCAGCGTATTTCTCCCAATCTTCGAGATTGATAGGGGCCTTCTCTCCTGTCAAGGCTTTGGTGACCTTATCTGGATTATTCCGCTCCTCTTTGTTGAATTTTAACTTGACCATCTTTCGCGTCCGGGGCTTTAGCATATGTGCAATCATCCTGAAATCCGTGCCAAATTGCCGAAGACCATCGTAGAACAACTCTGTTGCCGCGTAATCCCACTGAACAGCTTTTACTCGTGTCATGTATGTTCCAGAGGTCGTTAATTTCGAAAATTCATCTTCGTCAATTTCCTCGACATCTCCAGTGGCCCTTCCGTTCTCATGGCGATCAACCATTGCCGTTCTGTCGTCCACTACTAATTGACCGTCCACGACACGCATCTGAATACCAGCTGAACTGGCAACAGGTTCTACTTCCTGTCTGGATGTTCTTGACGAGCCGGCCTTAGGTGCATCGTCATCCACGTACCACGGGATGGTGCCATTAGCAATACCTATCATTTCCTCGATCTTCTTCTCCCTGTCCTGGATTTTCTTGTCAACGATCCTTTGCTTGATCTGATCATGCCTAGTGAACTTCTTTCCAGTCTTTACATCCTTGCAGAGATCTCCCATGGTCATCATTCCCTGATCAATAACCTCATTCTCAGCACCTTCAGGTGTCACAGCACGCTGTCTCTTCTTCTTCTCTCCATCCTTCTTCTTCCGAGCTCTCTTAGCGCCAGCAGTTCGTCTTGGTCGGTTTATTTGCATGTCGACAGTAGCTCTGGCATCATCGCCTGCCTCTGCTGCCTGCACCTTCTTGCGCCTGATGATTACCTTCTTCTTCCCCTTCTCGGTTCCAGAGGCAGGTTCTTCTACTGCTGCAGTTGCAGATCCATCAGGATTCAAACCTGCCATAGGTACAATCTGGGATACCTGGGCAGCTTGTCCAGTCTTAGCTCCAGAGTCTGTATCTCCAGCCGCGCCAAGACCAGGAAGCTCTCCACCAGCAGCACCCATTCCTGGGACGGCCATGGACATGGCCTGCGCGCCATCAGGGCTAGGGTATCTAAATCGAGGCAGTTCAGGGTCGCTTTCAGGGGAAGTGGAACGTGATGGTATTGTATTTGCGGTATCGGGTTGTAGGCCATTCTCAACAGTTCCAATTTGGGAGGAAGGTGCTGAGATGGTAGGTGCTGGTGTGGGAGGTTGTGGTCGCGAGGCAGCATAAGCATTCGGATCGCCTTGGTTGGTGAGTTGGGGATCGATTAGCGCATCTGGAGTGGCGTGGATGGTCTGTGACTGTGAATCGTTGTAGTCCGTAGATGTGGCTGTGGTTGTTTCAATTGAAGGTGGAGGAGTAGGTCTTCTCTTTGGGGCTGGCTCGGGGACGTCTTCGTCTCTCGTCTTTCGCTTCAAGTTTGACCTGCTTGATTCGGGGTTGGACTCTTGTGGAGTCGTATCCTCAATTTGGCGGGGTAGGTGACTCGAATCTGTTTGTGGGAGGGGCTCAACGCTGGGGACAGTGTTGTGCTCGGTGTTCTGTG
>QGMF01000751.1:0-18227 GCA_007821475.1 Lachnellula arida
CATGGTGGCGGTTGGGTTTGGGTCGAGGTGGTGTGTTGTGTTGGGTTGAGTGTTGAACGGAACGGGCTTTGGTTCAGGAGGTGGTGGGAATTGGGGATATTACTGTAGGAGAGCGGCTGTTTTGTAAGCAGTGTCATATCATGTCATGTCTTGAAGTTCTGCTATTCACAGAAACTTAAGTTAGACATTCAATTTCGACCACCTAACGTACCTAGGTAGGGTTCGTTTTAGAGGTACACATGCATTCCAGTTAAAGTAACAGACATCTCCAGCATGATAGAGACATCTAAATCGGCAAAGCAGCCTTGAAACCCGCCGAGGTATTGCTCATCATTACTCCTGTTCCTTTCAAAAGCTGGTGGCACACTTATTCATTCTTAATCTTTTCATATTACTGAGGTATTCACACGTACGTAGGTCTTGCTTTTGTCTCGTCGGCAAGATCCAATGAAAAGCTATGCAACGAGCACCATGCATAGACAGACCCGTATCGCCATCTGGAAGCTCTTCTTATACTCATAATAACCAGCTATAACTCTAGGCGACACCAAAGAGTCTCTGTACTTTCATGTTCGGGGCTTAAGATTAATTCTTGCATCAATCAAGGTCGCCTTATTCACTTTATAATCGTTTCGGTCTGCATTGTCTGTGTGTCATAGTTTTTCAAGATATCCATGAATGACATTGAGTGCGGTGTAGATAGTAGGCTGTTCATGTAACTCACGAAGCGGCGCGGCGGGCAGGGCGCAAGACTTCAATTCAACTGTATGCTGGAGGAGCGTGATGTGAGAAAGGAGAAGGGGTTGGAGGACGGGTGGGTGAATGAATTAATCGGGCTTGGCACATCCCGTGCGAGGAGGAGTTGGAGTGAGTGCACACAGGAGGACGAGGATAAGCAGAACTCGAGTATAATCCAGGGAGTCCAGTACTGATTTTGCTTGGCAGCTATGCGATTTAATCTATGCCAGACATAATTACGAGTTAATTTATGTGTAAGACCGACCGATTTCTCGGTCGTCTAACTTTTGGAAAATTGAAGTCTTTTTTTGTCGTTGTTCGCCAGCCGGAAGTCACCCCTATTTCTCGCTTGAGCGACCAATCAAATCACGTACGTAGACTTTCTATGCGTCGTCTTCGTCTCACCACTTCGTTAATAGTAAACATACCTAGGTAGCAAGTGGTATTGAGATTCCAAGTGAATAAATAGACTCTATTTCTTAAGGACAATCTTGCTACTCGCTTAAGATGCCAAAAAAAAGGTAGCAAATATTTTCACAAAAAGGAAAAGACTACTTGGGTTTTTATAGAGTTTAAAAATACAAGAAAAAATAATGTAGTATATATAGAGAATGCTAGATACTGGGTTAATGATATTCTTCAGACCTGCCAAGTTTGTCGTGAACTATCAGGATTCGATTCCATTCAGAATCCGTCATATAGTTGGTTGGCGTATGTTGGTAAGGAGCAGGACTCCATTCAGAATGCCTCCCCCAAACCCCGTCCATGGATGCCGGGTCTGGCATGGATGCTGGGAGTCGAGAGTCGAGAGCAGGACTTAATCCAGAATAAATTCCAAATGCCTCTCCATAGAAACGTGCCAGAGGACTCCATTCAGAATGCCTCCTTCAAGGGAACTGCCACCATTCCCTCGAAAGCACGATCACTTAGGCCCCACAAATTAACGGTGACATGAAAGCCTAAGTGAGCCCGACGCTGCAGCTGCGAGTGTTAGCGACACAGAGGTATTGCTACACATCTAACAGTCGAGTGCAACACAGGCGCGGGATTTTTGCTTATTTCGAGTTATAGCCAAAGGCTTAACTGCCGAAGTTTTGCCTGTACTGTATTATAAGCGAGGTCAGATGATTTCTCTATGTTTATATCTAAGGTAGGTAAAGTCTTTCATCCATCCCCCCTTACCAATTAATTGACCATGTGACTATTAGTGCGATGAATAGATCAAGTCCAGTTCTAATGATGTTATTGTTACTGAGATGGGTTACTGAGATGGGTTACTGAGATGGGCTTCATACACCCGTGATAGAAGACATATGCGAGGCGATATTCCAAGACATTTGGCCATGTTTCTCCCCACCCCGCCCCGCCCCTCCCCTCCTCTCCTCTCCCCTCCTCAGTGAATAGCAATTCACATAAATCATGACAGATCTCTGGGTTGGTTGAGTGACTAATCAATCCAATCAACCGACTGCCATTCGATGCTTTCAACTACCTCCAGATCTTCGTCTCTCCTTCACACCTTCACACCTTTGCTCCTCCAACTCCACCAACTTCTGGCTACAAACATCACGGCACATCATACCACGGCACACTGTCTCTCACCCAAGGCTTTGATACAACCATTCCAGGTGAGTAGCTTATCTTCTCCGTCCGTGAACTTCCTCGCCATCTCAACGTCGTCGTCCATGCTGTCTCGACCAGGAGCAGGCACATGACTCTAGGCCGAGCCCAGAAATCGCGTTTAGATATCAGCGGCTTGCGAGTATCTAGCGCAGGTCTCTGAGGCTCCCCAACTGTCTTGACACTCTGCCTTGAGCGCTGCTCTACCCTGAGTGCCGTTCCTTCGCGCGGGGTGGCTTCTTGACCGAGCAAGACAAGCCCCGAAGTTCATTCCTTTTTACCTGCAATTCACTTTAGTCCGGCTAACTTTGAGCAACTAGTCCTGCATGCAATTTGATTGCGCACAATGATGAATTACTCAAGGGTCAGCGATGCGGAGCTCAAGGCAGAATGCCGAAAGAAGCACCTAAACCCGTATCTCCCCACGGAGGAATTGAAAGAAGCACTAAAAATCTATAACAATAACTCGCCAAATCCACCCACAACACCGGGCCGTATCACGATGAGCGTTAAGGATGGAACAGACTACAACTTGTATTTCTGTTACCAACTCGAAGACGAAGGCCTTGCTCGTGGTATACGCATGGACTATCCACCCCCCGGAAAGAAGAAATTGACCTACATTGAAAGGCTTCTCTTGTACGATGAGCATTTGCTTTCTCGCAAGTCCAGAGCATTCACCGCACAAAATGACGAAGAAGGTGCCAAGAGAAGAGCGATGGATGAGGAACTCACTGCATTTTCCGTTCTCAAGAATCAAGTCCAGATCAGAGCTAAGGTAGAGCATTACGAGCTCGCTCGATACTTAGAAGGCGATATCAAGAGGGCAAGGCTTCTCGAAGAAGGAGTACAAAGGAGTAAGGCAAGTCAATCCAAAAGCTGATCGTATTCTGTTCTTGCGTGTTTGGGGAGGTTTTAAGCCTCATCTCTACCTTCTATTCCCGATCTGTCTCACACTTCCTGAATAAGGCTGACTTCTTACGCATCCATAGAAGTTAGAAGTTCTGCTCGCCAAAGAGTCCGAACAGCGCCAAGAACAAAAAGAAGCGTTGCAGAAATTACGTCTCGCCTTTAAGACTTATATCTTTTTGGACCTCAAGGACTTGCACTTCGACGAGGATATAGTTGTGGCTATCAAGGATTTACTTCCCGAAACCTATCCTACCAATTTTGGATTGGGTGGAACTGGGTGTTTCATATTCTTTCTGGACAAGGCTAAAGGAAGGCATCAAGCTAACAATTCTTGCCACTGGCTTACAAAATGGTCGTTGGAGAGATTGGGAGTGCAGCTTCACCCACAACTTTTTCTCCCCGATGTCGCTTCCTCCGTGGATGATCCCACGCCGGCAAGTGTTCAGGGAGAGGATAGGGCAGGGAAAATTCCACCGGCAACAAAACGTAGTGGAGAACCCTTCGTGAAGCCGCAAACAAAGAAGGCGAAAGCTGTTCAGAAAGCTCCTGGCTTGGGAAAGGCACCAGATGCAGTGAAGAAGACGCCAGTGGTCACAGTTGCTGTAAGTACTATATGCTGCTCGCAATGGAAAAGAAAACGCGATCTGACAAAAGCGTAGGGGGCTCCGACTCGAGAGACTGCCTCTACTATCCCGATCACCGCATCCAAGGTACCGCAATTGCGAGGCAGCATGATTCCAACCGCACCAGTAACTTCCTCGAGCATCGTCCAGCCCCGAGAGACTATTCCGAGTAGCTATACCACAAGATATCAGCTGCCTCAAGATAACAACCTTCTCGCCACGACTTCATCCCTAAGAAAATTGAGACTGGCCCACCGAAGAGCATGAATTACAAAGGCAAGCGCCATTTCAGAGGCAACGCGTATGAGGATAACGGATACGCCCACCAAATCAAGGAAGATCTCTTCGACAACCCCCTATGTAACCATCAGACGCTTACGCAAGGCACCACACATGCACGCGGGATCGATTGTAAAAGCTACATTGGAAACCATTAGGCATATGCATATGTATCTCCCACAAGAAAATCTGCGACGACTTGTAGAGGACGACGACGGCGTCATCTACGTTTCCTTCTTCGATACCCCCGAGGGAGAGAAGAGCGCTGAAGATTTCTTCAAGAACGGAGATGAAACCTTCAAGTATCCGAGGTGGGTGATGTACCAGGGACAACATCGACAGACCTACAATAAATTTTGGAAACCTGCAATCACTTTCGAATATCAGCACTTCCCGACGATTCGAAACCGCCAAAACCTTTCAATGTCTGAGGTCTGAGTAGCAGACATACATACTGTCATCTGCTGCCGCTTCATATCTTCCTCGAGGATGTGTAACGTGTCAACCACTCTCTCGTATGAGGTGTCTTCTTCCGCTCGTCCACAACGCCAAACCTTCCAAAATATGGTGTCTGCGTTTGAAGAACCCGTCGAACAGGATATGTCTTTCGTTCGCAGTCGCTGTACATCTTGCTCGTGGTAGTAAGATTGACAAGGAGCGACTCGGATGAGGCTTCCGCGCCCCGCCATTCCATGAAACCATCTTGGATATGGGTATTCTACACCCCTTCCGCCTTCACATGTTTCTTTCCGTACATCGAGGCAAATGATGTCCCTTCTCACCAGTTGTTTTGTCACCACCTGAGGTTCCTCTGGAATATTCTGGGCTGTGTACACCGAGGACTATGACATGCGCTCTGACGAATCATCTTTCGCTCTGACGAATCATCTTTCGCCACCGGACAACTTCTGAAGCACCCTCTGGATACTGTCTCTTCTGTTTCTCTTTCTCTTTCTCGTTCTCTACTCATGATGAATTGTACACGCTCTTTGGTTGCATCGTTTTCTTTTCCCTTGCTATGATGGATACGATGGATACGATGTCTTTCCTTTTGATTTGTTTCGAAGAACCACTTGCTCGTAAAAGAGATACAGCGGCTGCGAACTGTTAAGCACGCATGTACCAAAGAACCCCCTTGGTTTCTACCTTCGCCTAGATCACCCAGAACTCGCGAATCATCCTACTTTTCATAAGTTGTTGGATAACTCTTAGTTTCCGCACCTGTAACGATAGTAAATGCCATGAGAAATAAAATGTAAAAATGCCACTCTCGTTGACGTGATCATTAGGTTCGTCATAAATGAATGCATTGGCCACTGGGCTAAACATGCATTGTAGACTTTGAATTCAGTCTCCGTCGATTTCAATTTTCAAATTGGCAAAACGCATCGCTATACACATACACTATACAGATTAAAACCAGCTGACTCGGAAAACAAATCCCCAATGCAAGTATTAATTACTGATGTACTACATCGTCGTGAAAAATATATCTATATTCCCAACTAAACCATCTATCTATCTACCTATTTATAGACTCCGGCCGCACATGCTCCGTCTCCCAAGACAAGAAATCCCCCAAGTCGTGCCCGAGGTTAAAGCCCATGGGAATCGGCACCTCGTCATCGCCCGTCCCGATATCACGAGGATCGAAATCCGCCATCGGGCTTAACGGGAAGCTTTCATGGCCCTTGGGCGGCTTCTTTACAACTTCGATCTTGAACTCCAGGGGGGCACTCGTGTCCAGTTCGAAGCAATTCGATAAATCTGGGAAATATCCGCTTCCGCTTGCGATAATATCTGGACTTGGGTTTCCATCGCCGCCGCCGGTCTCTAGCTTCACGATCATCTTCTCGTCGGATTCCGATTCCGCGCTCCAGACAACACTCGGTTTCTTTCCGTCCTTCACGCGCATCCGCGCAGGCGCGTCTTGCGCCAGCCGTCCGAAGCCATCGAAGCCGAAGCTCTGCCACCAACTCATGATATCGTCGAGCTCGGCCTCGTCAGCCTCCCACTCATCATCGGCGTCGTCGACCGCGCGGGCATCGTTCATGGTTCCCTGGATCGCCATCTGGAACGCTGTCCAATCCAGGGGCTCTTCTTCGGGGTCCGGGGACTGGTCGTGTTGGGATTTGAGGATCTGCGCGACGCGGATGGGGCCGTGGCGGAAGTTGGGTGAGGTGAGGGTGAAGGGCGTAGAGGGTAGTAGGATGTGGTTTTGAAGTGGTTGTGGGCGCACTTCAGGGGGGTTGGAGGTGGTAAGAGGAGCTCGGGTGAGTGATGGGGTGAGGGGAGATACTTCTGGTATGGTGGGTAAGAGAGGGGGTACGGACGAGTCTGAACGGCTTCTCGTTGGACGTGGTGGAGAAGGGAAGGTCAGATCGTTGATAACCATGGAACTGTTTGAGCCAGCGGCCCCAGTCTTCACATGGAGATCTCGCGTAGCATTTGGCGTAGCAGGAGGTGGAAGAACAGGACTGGGAAGTGGGGGTGAATGGGCTTGCGCTGCATCGATGCGGGAGGAGAGACTTTCGAGATGGAATGGCTCCGTTGGAGTGCTATCATCCGTGCTTGTGGTTCGAGAAGACTCGGCAGATACCTTGCGATCGTGTTCAATTCCCCTTTCTTCCTTCATTCGCTGTATTCTACCTGGTGTCAACATCTCGTCCACCTCGGTTCGAAACCTCTTCCCGCTGAAAACATCGACCACATTTGTGGTGACATCTGTTAAAGTCCATCGTGGTGGCGCATCCGCAGGTGGAGTAGGTACTGTCCTCAATGCTCTGCCTAGTATATTCCTCCTCTTGGCAGTCTTCTTTCGCTTTGCTTTGGCTATTGCGACGGATCGTGAGAGGGGACCTTTGGCCAACGGCATAACCGGGAGGCGTGGGTTATTCATCAGGAGCGTGCGGGGTATTGTAACAGGAAGCTTTACTGGGGAAGATTCCCACCATCCATGAGTTGCGGCTTTGGCCTCTTCTAGAGCATTGCCGACGGCCTGGAAGGCGGCATGTGTTTCCCGAATCAACTGATCTACGCCGTCCGAGAAATCCTCCATATCTGATGACTCCGAGCTCTTGACACTTTGCGTTGGTGTTGTGTCTTCATCTACCGGGTCTATTGACAACGCTTCGATTAAATCAAATGTAGACAATCTCGTCTTTGCACTTGACGAGGCCTTGGTGTTGTTAGATGAAGTCGACGTTGTTGACGACAAAGGCTCCGAAAATATAAGTCGCCATGTTTCCGCATCGCCACGACTCTTGGTTGAAGACAATGGAGGTAGATAAAGAACCTCGGGCGATCGTGGCGTAGGCTCCGGACTTGACAAAGAACACTCGATTGGACACGGATCCGATTTACAGTCGCAACTGCACAAAGAACTTGAAGATGAATACGCAGTTGAGGTCGCGGGTGGTAAAGGTCGACTTAGCGTTCTAGCGCTACTGCTTGTTCCTCGCAGTGTAGCAATTTCCGTAGGCGGGCTTTGCGATAACCATGACAATCTCCTAGGGTTGTTTGTCGAAAAACTCTTGTCTGTTAGACCTTCACCTTCTCCAATGTCGCCAGCAGTCTCAAAACTGTCTGTCCGTCTATGAGCAATGAATTGTTTGAGCCGCGAACTAGTCTTCTGGAGCAACATAGCGGCGGCGGGGCATTGCAGTAGGTAATATGAAGAGGAACGGGTCAAGAAGAAAACACCTAGAGAATGATAATTTTGGCAGCAGGTCTATCTGGGGGCCACAGGGAGCTCTTAGACAATACCGCTGGATGATCTTGGTATGACATGACAGAGAAAATATCTTGCAGGAAGTGGCTGAAGCAGCGTTAGAAACTGCGAGGCTCCTCACATTGATCGGATCCACATCGCTTGATCGGGGGATACTTGCCAGTAAAATGTAGAGAAGGTACAAAATGACCGCAAAATGGGCTTAGGGACTCGTACAGTTGAGGTTCGCATGGGTGGCAGACGTGAAAATGGTTGGTCACTTGCAACACTTCGTAGGACGTCCACAACGGATAAGCTTACGAAAGAAAATCCGAGGCAACAGGGGAAAGTCGAATCTGAAGGACCTTCCATAAGGTCCACAGGATTGGCCATCAAGAGAAGGCAGAAAGAGTACCCCAGCCCACAGCAGGTGCAATACATGCATTTGGCGTTCAAGGCGAGACTATTACTGCAGCAAGGTTAAGCACGATGTACCTGAATGTGACCCGTCACCTATTTTTAAAAATAAATAGGAATTGGCTGAAAAAGCCGATAAATTGTCGAACAGGGGGTCTCTGCAGCAAGCGGCGCCTTCCACCTGTCGCTTGTTTCTTTGTACTCCCTTGAGGCTATACACAGAACGGGCCGATGCAGTATGATGCTCGTGATATGCGAGACGAAGAACGAGATTGTTCCCAGCGGGTAGGTGCAGTACGCGCTGACCATCTCTTAATATCCAAGCAGGAGAAGCAATCCCGGTTCTTGGGGTCATGAATTGCTTCAGATAGAACAGTGACCCATTTATCTTCTTCCCAGATCCATGGACGATGATTCGGGTTTTTTCTCCAGGAACGGAACGGCTTTCAAGGGCATCTGGGAAAAAGGAAGGATGCGCGCGGGGGAGGCTGGAAAAAGCTCTATCTTGATTCGAAAGGTTTCGTTCTCGCGTCCATCGGACAAGCACCATGCCGCTCCGAGCTGCATGGAGGAAGAATGCCATCGAGTGGGCTGAGCATAGATCTGGATGGCGGATTATGTTGTCATTGTCCTATGAGCACGTCGTAAGGCCAGATTGATAAGATGGTGCTACGGTGAGATGTTGAAACGTGAAAGTGGCTTCGGATTCGGAAGACTGAGAATTGAGACCACGTGATCAACGCGCCTGTCTCTCAAGGCATAATCTGCGTCATAAACTGTGTTCCTCATCATCTTTTATATAAAGCTTCTTCCGGAGACCGAAGCTTCATGGTGAGACAGTAACAGATACAGCGCGGGATTTACCACGTGATCAGCTGTGACAGAGCCAAGAATAGTATGGGCTGAGATTTAATTAGAACTTACAGCCGGTCGGCACGATGGCACGGGACGGCTGTTGGGGTCCAGACTAACGCCAAGTGCAGAGTCTAGCCCCTTCTTTGGTACCACCAATACACTTTCTTTCTTTGAAGACCTGTGGCATCCTCCAAAGACAGCTTGAATAGGAACAAAGCGTCATGTGCAACGAAGACGTGATGTATTGTAGCCAGATGTAAATACAGTAATGGCCGAGCCACGTTGGTTTCGACTAATCGATACGCCATCACTCCAACGATTGTATTCATGTAATCGGTACGGCTTTGTACAGGGTAACCCCGCTGATGCATATCTCTTGAGGCAAAACGAATGAATCTGTCAATGTCGGGGTATCAAATTGCCTCCAAATCCCGGTAACCTCTCAATTCGCTGTGAAATGAACGCCACCTGATGCGCGGAAGGGAGGCGCCTTCGAATTCACGACTCCGGGAATGACCAAAATATGGTGAAGGTAAACCCAACCCAGCGATTCGCCACCAAACTTGAACATAAGTATCTCAAGCCGAACTTTGTGACTGGTGTGCATCTGATATCTCGCCCTCGGCTGGTCCGGGAATTGACTGCTCCTTCTTTTGTTTCCCCTGAGCGTGAATTGCTGGTATCATAGCTGGAGTTGTTGCTGTTTTCAGAAAGGACGATGCTGCATGAGTAGGTGTGTGGTGGTATTTCTTCTCTTTCTCGTCTCGATACTGCGCTGTGGATGTGGACTTTGGAAGGCCCTTTGGGTCGCATAGTATCGAGGACCAGAATCCTCTTCTCTCGGTGTTTTCGTATGCTCGCTCATTACGAAAAGTGTCAAGACCTTTCATGGTTGTATAATAGGGCGTATGTCCTGTAATGTAGATGGTGCTGCCTTGTTCAGGCAAAAGTGGCGGGGAGTGAGCTAAAACAAGGCTCTTCGAAGACTGATGCCCGTTATAGGTGATGATAGAATGAGAGCGAGTGGATTGACCAGAGACGTTTGGAATGCGTGATATAGTGTGAGAACACAGAGCCAAAGATTTAGAGCTGTGCAGAAATTGACAGGAGAGAAATACTCAGCTTCCAGCATTGGCTGGCTCACTGGAGATTATATATGGATCTCTGGATTATCTGATCGACATGAGGAGCCTCATGGTAAGTGTATTGACTAGGCCCTGCAATGAGCTAGAATCATTCAAGGGCCCTTTCTTGCTGGGACCAAAGAGGACTCGCGAATATGAATCGAGCATTTGACGGCTGCTGAAAAGTAGCGTCAGTCCATCATGAGCCCAGCCAAGCCATAGGACGTCGAGGCTGCCACACCACATCCCGCTTTGGCTCTGCGTTGTTCTTCATAATTCCATTTTGAGCCTTGTAGATTCCAGAAAAGGACCAGCATTATCGAATCTGGGGATGCTTCAAGGTACTCCTTTTTTCCAGATCTCATCTCATATGAGGTTCGTGGAGGAGCGACACGGCCACGGGAACGTCGGGAAGATGTGTCTCAGCCTCGCAGATGTCGTGGCCTCTTTGTAAAGCTGATCCTCTCAACCTCCATCTTACGGAGTACTCGTGAAGGCAATTGAATCAATTGTGAGTATCATGAACCGAAGTTCTACGCTCATCTACTAATTTTACATGGTCGCCAGTTCACCGCCACGACTAGCCCATGTGTACTCGATCGAGTAAGGCATGGCGCAAAGTGGTCGGCATGGCAGGCTTGAACAAAACGGCAATAATGTGGTATCAATGCAGCCACTCGCTGGTCGACGTGGCAGAATCAGGCGTTTTGAGATGTCCTGAGTCATGGGAATTATTCATGAAGCGGTCGGCAATACCTCAACGGCCTATGTTTGTCTTTTTATGGCGGTGGTGGTGTGCTAGTAGTAGTGGGGTGGGGTGTGCTTTTATCTCTAAACGTCCGAGTCCGGAATTATTATGCGTAGCTAACCACCATGAACCTCTTTACATTATAACAAACCTATTATAAAATCAACAGGACCGCTAAATCTGAGCTGTTTATTATTCCTTTTTTAAAGGAACTGAAACCTCGATAATAACCGCAGCAGGATATTATCAGCTCACGAAAAGGATAGCAGACTAGAGGATCTTTATTCAAGCCAAGACCTAAGTAGTCCTGTATTTCAGAAAGAGTTTCTGGGCGCTACTCGAGTAATGCGTTTAAAGCAGGACCTGGATTCTTCATCAAGCAGTGCAGTCCTAATGCAAATAAGAGATAAAATGTAGCGGTCGTCACTGGGCCAAGCAAACTGTTGCTACCAGTTCAGTATCAGAGTGAAGCTTTGATCCCACTCCAGCTAACTTATACAGGGAAAAACTATACCATTCATGGACCTAGAGAGAACTTTATATTGACTGAAAAACACCACGTGACATTATAATCAAAATCTTATCTGAATTTAATCGCTAGGGCTTGCTTACTTCTTCTCCTAATACGGAGACACACCGTACTTATGCCTTACGGAGTACAGCTCTGCAAGATCCGGTGGGATTCATCAAAAGCATCATGCCATTACTCGTAGGATGATGAAAACTCGGCCCAGAATCCGTATTCCATATCAAACTTGGTCGAAGATCCCCTCCCCTCCCCTGTGCAGAGTACTGTAACGCCGATACACATTCCGTGCATATACTCCGTACATCGCAGACAGCCTTCCCCGCGAATGCGCCGGATGTGCTTCCTCAATGGGCTCTTGGTACCGTGCAACGACCACTTTTTGCTGGCAGCGGAAGCTCGGGAGTCGGAACAGCTTTTTACAGTACGGACTTGTATGGTGACGGGATCAGCGGGGACCTCGGCACAACGTCACTGCTAAGTACCCCTTGTGTCCATTCCATTTCCTCAACGTCAGTAATGACAATGAACATTTGTGTTTCAGATGCGCTATCCACGTCCGGTCACACACCGAGACCCATTCTATTCGGAGATAGATAGATAGGTAAGCAATTGCGCTCGGCCATACTACCATTCTTGGTTCCGGCGAGAAAAGGGTCGAGTTTTACCAGTATATCCTGCCGCGCAATGTTCCACATATACCTCCACCTACTTTGTTAGTCTGCTAGCGGAAAGTATTAATAAAGCTCTTCCCACGCCCTTCAGACATCGGTCTCTAAACTTATACCAAATACCCTTAACTGCAAAGAATCTCAACAGTCACAATGGTTCAGAACAAGGGCGTCATCTTCAAGCAGGTGCCAAAGGGCACACCAGTTCCCGGTCAAGATCTCGTGGTCGAGGCGCGAGAATTCGATCTTGACCAAGCCCCGCCTTCTGGTGGTATCACGACCAAGAACCTATATGCCTCTTTCGATCCATACCAAAGAGGCCGCATGCGCGCACCGGAAATCAAATCCTACAGTCCTCCCTTCACCCTCGGCCAGCCCATCACCAACAGCACCGTTGCAAAGGTCCTCAAATCCGACAACACGAAGTTCAAGGCTGGCGATTTGATCACTGGATTTATTTCCACGGAGGAGTACTCGGCACTCTCAAAAGATAGTGCAGACGCGGCCAAAAAGATCGAGAACCCTTACAATCTTGATTTGAAGGTGTTCATTGGAGCTCTTGGCATGCCTGGTCTGACAGCCTACTCATCTTTCTACGACATTGGCAAGCCAGTCAAAGGGGAGACGATTTTCATCTCGGCAGCTTCAGGTGCTGTCGGTCAACTCGTCGGCCAATTAGCCAAACACGAGGACCTGAAGGTCATTGGATCAGTTGGGTCCGACGAGAAGCTGGACTACATTGTGAAGGACCTGAATTTCGATGGAGGTTTCAATTACAAGAAAGAGAAGCCAGCGGATGCTCTGAAGAGGCTTGCGCCTAAGGGTGTTGATATCTACTTCGAAAATGTTGGAGGAGAGCAGCTTGAAGCAGCCATCAATGCAATGAACGACTTCGGGCGCATTATTGCCTGCGGTATGATCTCGGAGTATAGCAAATCGGACGCCGAGAAGTATCCTATCAAGAACTTAATGCAAATCGTCGCGAAAAGGATAACGTTCAGAGGCTTTATTGTTGGAGATCCTAACAGTAAGTGGTCTATTGCAAGATACTGGAGAAGCCCCAAAACAAAACTAATTCCGTGCAGTGGGACCTGTTTACATCAAAGAACGTGATGAGAATGTTGCCAAATGGCTCCATGATGGAAGTTTCAAGGCCAAGGAGAGCATCACAGATGGTATTGACAATGCGCCAGAAGGATTTGTTGGGATGCTTCAGGGCAAGAATTTCGGCAAGGCAGTGTTGAAGATTGCTGATGTTGAGGTACGTGATACTACTAAGCTTTGAGTGAACCGTGCTAACGATATCGAAGTAAGTATAAAATTACATAAATTACAGTCTAAAAAAGCCGTGGTTGAATACCCAATTACTGTCTTTGATCCTGAAGCTTCACGTGCTCCCTTATCCGCGCTGTGTTTCCATTGCAGAGAAATCAGCCTGATCTTGCTCGGTCGTGAAACCAAGTCTTCAAACCTAACACTTTGAAATATGTTTCGTTTTCAGAGCTTTCCACGTTTCTCAAGAAAATTGAGCCAATAGCTTTCCCTGAGCAAATGTCGTCATGTGATGGGCAGGGGCAATAGTAAGCACCTTAATTCGACTTCGCTCGATCGAATCTTATCTATATATTCTCCTTCCACAGTAAGTCAATTTGAATCCATTTTAAAACCAAATAATCTATAAACCTTCACCCAACAGAATCAACTCACTCAACAGGACCAATCCGCTCGTCATCAAAAATAGCAGTCCCCACGTCCTCTTCACAAGTACCACGACCCGGCACCGGCCCTTTACTAAACACATCTTCGCGTCCAAGACAACCCAGCACAATCACGCTACAAACATGCTCAGCTGCGCGTCACGCTCCGTAGGACTTCACCACCATCACCTCGCTCTAATGCATTCGACATGAATCCTCGTCCTTGAAAGAAGCGCTTTCTGACCTGCCACGGGACTCGATGGATGGTTTCCTGTTTTGAGACCGCTGCGTTGGTTTTCCTGTGTAGTTGGAGATAGATGAAGTTCTGGTGGTTAACAATCTCGTGCTTTCACTTCCACTGAGGCAGTAGCGATTTTTGGATACGCATGCCGTTATTCAGGTTACGGAGCTTGAAGATGACGTCTTCAGGTAGCGGTTCCTACCAATGCCCTCTATCGGATTTGCTGTCTAGCCACGAGCTACGGGCTATGGGAGGAATGTGACGCCCACGGGCATAGGAGATCGCTTGAGGATTCCTAACGTGTTGAAGGGATCGGCACTCTCGGAGAGGCCCGAGTAGCCACGAGTACGAGCCGTGCCTAGAATGGAAAACTCGACGTAAAGGGCTCTCGAATAAATTTGCATGCGAGTCGAGAGAGCCAACTAAAGTCACTGCACATGAGAAGCATCTGAAACCAGCCCTCAAGCAGGAAAACATGTATTCATCAAGTCGCGCGCAGAAAGCTTCGACACAGCACCAGGACATCCTCCTCCCGGAATCCTACTCGAGCAACCCCTTCCAACCTGAAGCATCCACCCACAGGTCCAGTTGGCTACACCTCGTACGGACTTCAAACACCTCGACGGACTCCGAAGACGAGGAAGACGGTCATGCATGCCACAGCCCATTACCCGGATGAAAAGCTATACCTCGTGACAACTTCTTCTGTCGAAGCTGGACCGAATCTCCATATACGCACGTATATCATTATCAGCTCCGAGCGTTGTGCGATTCGTGGCAATGGGATGGGATGGATCGTATCGTGCAGTAATGCAAGTCTTCGACGTAAACCATTTCAGGGTACAGTAGGATCGACGCCACCGGACACTTCATCTTCTTTCTCGGTCCAGCACCGAGAAACGCCGCAAGCAAGCACGCCTTGAGCTCTCACTTTATGCCGAAATATCGTGCTCGTGCTACTTCCATGATGGCAGGAACCTCAAAGACAAGATCGGTCGTTGCAGGGAGATAGGAACACGTAGGGGCAAATCAAGACAGCATTGAATATCTCGTGAAGATGAATGAATATAAAGGATAACGATAATTACGAAGTACGACAAGATGATCAATCAACTAAAAAAAGAGTCCGAGAAGCAGCAGAAGAGTGAGAAAATGGTCAAAAAGAAAGTCCGCAAAGTGACAAATTAACAAATCCTCAACTTCACCCGCGGGTTTCCCGTCCTTGCCTGCTCATTTTCGTTCTCTGGGACGCAAACGCAAGCACAACTTACCCACGAGGCTCGTTCGGCACTAACCGCCACGAAGAAAGCTCATTTGAGTGTCTCTACTCCTCCTATACCTAACGACGTATTAGCATAGTAAAAAGCTGGGTTTGGGGATAGAGCCTAGGAGCGTAGGAGCTGTCTCGGGAGCTTGCATATCTCCTATAGTGTTTTAAGCCTTATCGAATTTTAATGTCCCACGCCCACGCCGCCTGGCACATTAGGCCGTAAAACACTATAGGAGATATAGACTCCCGAAACAGCTCCGGGCTCCTCAGCTCCAATAGAGGAAAATTGCTTTTTTGTATGAGAATAAGCCCACCTAACAGGAAACTCCGTTCTGCTTCCCCCACTTAAATGTTCACCCACTAGCACCAAGGATAGGTGAGATTTCTCGGCCGTTAGAGTCGTTAAAATACATAGCGGTACACACTTCACATGTGCTCCCAAATCATCATCATCATCATCATCTCAAACCCCTCTCAACATCACCGCTCATCCTCATTCTAAACCCCGTAGACTTCTCCCGCTGTGCAGAGCCCGCAGTCACCGGCCTAGCAGACACAGAAAGCCGGTCACGCATCCAATCAGTGTCGACGCTCTTCCTGGCACTCCGCGCTCCGCTAAGCACCTGATCGAGCCTCAGCGTCTGGAGATCTCCTGCATCCGTCTCTCCATCCCCGAACTCCTGTCTGGTCTTTTTCTTCCATCTCCAGTGCTTGAGTCTGTTGCGCGAGTTCTTGAGCAGGCCGCCAATATCATCGAGGTAAAAAGCGATGAATATCATGGGGATGGAAATCGATAATCCAATTCCAAACATATATTTGCTGACGTAGGCGAGCGGCAGGTTGTTACCTCCGTTGGGGAACTCCTGGATATTGATCGTGAAAAATGCTGCGATAAAACTCATAGGCAAGAACACAATCGTGACAATCGTGAATACCATAATCGTTTGGCTCTGTCTAGCGGTACTAGTAGCTTGATCGCGCGCAAATCGTGCTTCAAAAGCATTTGCGTGTTTCTGCTTGAGGTCTAGCATATCTATGATACCCTCATTAATTCGTTGAGCTTGTTTGTCCATGCGATCGATGTCCTTGATATGCATCCCAACTATCTTCAACTGATCTGCAAACCGTTTCTTGACTTCTTGCTGCGACCGCTGCTCGTCCTTGTATATATCGCAGATCGACGCTTCGACAGCTGGGAGAACGTGCTGCTGATCCTCGAAGACTTTTTTCATCATGTTTAATTCGTCGCGAATGTCTTTTGTTTCAGCCAGCAAGTCGGTTTCCTGGCCGATATCAAGCAGCTTATCAACAAAGATAGGTGCACGCGATGAGTCTTCAGAATCCTCTCTATCTTTATTGGCTTTCTCCAGGTGAGCCGCATATTGTGAAGGTTTGGTGAGAGAGTTTGGGTCTCGACGATGCTGCAACCACGCCGAAGCTTGACGTGAAGCTTCATTGAACTCTTTGAATAGTATTGTTTCTTTATCCGTAGCATTCCCACTGCAAGTTCTCAAAGTTAGCATTGCCTGATCAAGATGAGGCGCTTGGGGGAATGCCTCGGAAAGTCCGACGCTTCGAGAATGGGCATTTAAGCTTGCGATCGTGTCTTGAAAAGAGAATAAAACACTTGGAAGAGATGCTTACATGGAAGATTCAAACATGTCTAGAAACTGGTAGTCCTCATCTCCCATTCGGTGACGATCAAAGATTCCAGTACAGCGGCTCGTGACAACCATGGCAATATCATGGACGGAACGTACAGGCTCGTGGGTTTTGTCGTTGATGTCTTCGATAATACTATCGAGAACGTTTAGAGGGTCATTCTTAGGCTGCTGCCACCGCTGTGGGAAAGCAGTGACAACAAGATTCTTGCCCAATACCCACATCCACATCTGGTCGACCATTACAAGTTTAGGATCAATATCTTCTTCAGAACAATTTTTGTCTCTAGTCTGGTACCGGCAAACGACCTGATCTTGATCACGGTGATGTGTGTCAATGTTATGATAAAATGACTGGTCTAAGGTCCGCCGGATATGCAGAGAGACGGTCGAGGATGCCAGATGAGCTCGAATAAGCATTTCATCATAAGTTCTAGCTGTGGAAGCATAAGTCATTAGCTCCAATGTACCCCTTCAACGGAATGTGTAAAAGTAATTCAGAGGCTGTGAGACACACCTGTGCATTAAGCACTTGGTTCATGCCAGGATGAGATAACTGACAATCTTACCTTTAAGAGGGTGCCGAGAGTGCGAATTCTTCATCGACTCAGCTGCTTTTATTGCCAGCTGCATTTCCTGACATCGCTGCTTGGTCTCAAAGTGAAGGTAGGGCATGAATGTGTAGACATTACCCCTCGAAATGTGCGTGCCATCTTTCCGAATGGGGAATGCTGGAGAACGCGGGTGCCTGCTCTGACTAAATTTGCGTTGTAGGTTCTTCTTCGAAGGCTGGGATTCAGCTTTCGGAGATTTGTTGCCTTTGATCGTTGCCTTCTTCGACTTGTCTTTAGGGAGGCCCTTGCCTTGATCTTTGTTACCATGTTGCGCAGACGTCTTCATCCATTTGCTTTTATCATCGCCAGAAGCGGACGTTGATGTTCGAGTAAGACTCTGAGGAAGTGTGTTTTCATTTGAAGTAGAAGCCCCATTGAGCACAATAGTTGGGAGTGGCTGCTCAGTCCTCGCGTTTGGGGGTTCAACTTCCGAAAGTTGTGGCGCTCTAGAAGTGCTTTGGCACAAAGGCCTCATGAAGTGCGAACTGCCCAACGAATTAGTGGGGAAAAGAAAAAAAAAAA
>QGMF01000752.1:0-18210 GCA_007821475.1 Lachnellula arida
GTCCATTACCAACGTAAGCACTTCAATGCTTACGATTGAGGCCTCCGCAATGGACTGCCTGTAACTCCGGAGTATGAGAATAGATCGAGAGAGCAGATGTCGAGATCTAGGATTAATCAACATCCGATCATACCTACTCAGAATCCCAACGTCAACTCTGTATCAAGCTCAAAATGGCATCCTTAACCAAATTTACTCTCGACCCCACCCTCTTTAACCCCCCCTTCTACACCTCTATCCTTCGCCTCTGGCTCTCAACCTACCCAACCCCCAGCTCCAATTTCACCCAATCCGACATTCTCCGCTGGTTCGCCCCGTCCCCAACGACAGATGAGCAGGTCCGCACTCTAGCTGGCAACGCCATTTCCTCCCTCAGCCCCGAACACCTAACTCTCCCCACTTTCGAGAGTCTTGAAGCAGATCGAGAGCTATACAGTGAAATTGCCGCACCATTTATCCCCCATCTTTTGGACGCCACCAATGCGCTCGCGCTTGCTATTCTCTTGGACCAATTCCCACGTAACTTATTCCGCGGGGAGGCCCAAGTAATGGTGTATACGCACTATGACCGACTCTCTCGTGCCGTTGGCGCAAATATCCGGGCACGAGGTTTAGACGGTTTCGGCGCCGTACCCGTTTGGCAGTACTGGTTCTGCATGTGTCTTGAGCACAGTGAGTCGGTGCCAGACCATGAGATGCTTCGGGTAAATTTAGGGGAGATGCTGGAGAGAGCTAAGAGTAACGGGGATGAGATGGGGATGAAGTTTGTGGAGAAGGCGATGGGTTCTGAGGAGAAGCATTTCGGGCCACTGAAAGAGTTTGGGAGGTTTCCGTGGAGGAATAGGTGGTTGGGACGGGAGAGTACGGAGGCGGAGAAAAGGTGGTTAGAAGAGGGGGGTCAGAGGTTTGGGACAGGGTGAGATAGGGAGAGAGTTTGTGTCTGTCCATGAAGAGATTTGCTTGAAGTTAATTCTTTACTAAAGCTAGAGTGTTTTTGTGGTAGTACAGACAGCTCTTACTAGGATCTGCTGTGAGGAAAAGCAGAAGATTATGTTTCAGCATTAAAGCTCTACTTTTCCCACGGGGCAACATACTTGGTGTTGCCTCCAGAGCAGGCTTACTCAGCGGCTGTCGGCCATCAATTCCTACGGCGTTTTGCGGCCTTTCCCTCAAAACGCCGACTATAAACACTTATATCACCATTATACTTCTTCGTGCTAGACATAAAAATCGGCACTTATGCTCATCGAATTTTAATGTCCCACGCCACGTGGCACATTAGGAACTGATAGTCGCGGTGGAGGGGAGGGAGAGGGAGACAAGAGAGGTTGATTAAATGAGAATATTATTACCTTGTTACACTCGTTAGAGACGGTTAGACTCCCGATTTCTTGCATATATGTTATATTTTTATTTTATTCGTGTCCTCTAAGGGACCAGCGGTCTATAAAAATAAAATAAAAGACAAGAACCAAGGGCTTTATCTATCATGCGTTTGTTTTGTTTGGCGTGGCAACTGCGAGATGTATGTGAGCAGAGACTTGGGATTTTGTCTATTATGTGTTTGTCTTGTTCAGTCTGCCAGATGGCTTGAGTTGGGAAGTTGGAGTGTAAAGAGACCGGGGGTTTTTGTCTCTTCATTCGTTTATCTTCTGTCTGCCGGATAGCTTGAGCTAGGAGGTTGGGGCGTAAAGAGACCGGGGGGTTTGTCTCTTCATTCGCTTGTCTTCTGTCTGCCGGATGGCTTGAACTCGGAGGTTTGGAGTGCAAAGAGACCGGGATTTCTGTCTCTTTATGTGTTTGTCTTCAGTCTACTAGAAGCAAGGACACAAAGCCAGAAGCAAGGCAGACTATGTATAGGTCAGCAAGCAGCGGGCAGAAAACTACAGTCCGGCTTGGCACACACGTCGAAGAACGGTACAGGAATCATACCCAAGAGAAAAAATTCAGGATAATGAGAGGGAGATGGAGAAAGCAACACACGAAGTGCGACCATCAAAAGCAACCAGCCATCGGAGCCAGCCCACAATACACATTACGCAGAGGAAGACGACCCCTAGGGTGGAGGAAGATGATTACACATGAAGCGGATGAATATGACGTGCAGTGGGGAACGACAACAAAAATGAAGGAGTAAAGGGAAGACAGATACAAGGAAAGGGGAGATCGGATCTTGTCACCGGCCGAGCATATTGAGAGCACAGACATCAGTACCTGGAGGAAAATGAGTTGTCGGTGGTCGATACAGAAAGGGAGAAAGGAGGATGTGCAATCGGAAGATGGGCTGAACAATGCGGGAGTTTAAAGAGATAAATATAGAAATTGGGAACAGGGGGGGCCGAGGAGGCGGGGTTGGAAGCCCAGTGCCAGAGGTCGTCGAACAGCCAGCAACTCGCGAAATAATTCATCATCCACGGACGCCAAGTAATAGTCGAAGAGTGGAAAGTTCTGCACACAGCGAAACAAACTCGGAAGTCGGTCGCAGAAGGAAACATTCAGTAGAGGGATAGGGCGGGGGATGAGGCGGGTATATCTGAGAAAACGAGAAGGGGAGAGCAACACACGAGCGACACATCGCGACGCAACCAGTCATCAGACGCAACTAGTCAACAAGCATTCTACAGGACTGCAGATACACAAAATCTGACAAAAAGCGGTACATAAGGCGGAGGAAGACGGCGTATCATAATGAAGAGCAAATGGCAGTGGGGCAAACCAGGTTGTCATAAATTCGCAGAAGCGTGACTTGGGGGGAGTTGGTGGGGGTAGGGCGAATGGAATCATCATCGGGTGGGACAAAATGAGAGGTCAGTGGAGAATGCAGATACGGAGGAGCAGGCAGATGAAAGGACAAGATACAATCAGAAGTTGAGCAGGACAATGTAGGGTTTGGAAGAGAGAACTGGAGGAATTGGGTGGTGGCAGGCCGCTAGAGCGAGCGGAACAAGAGTAGAGCAAGAACAAGAAGGAGGGCTGAGACTTCCAAGGCCAGAGGCGTCGTGGATCATCACCGCATACGCGGAAAGGGGACAGTCAATCAGAGGACGGATCGTCGAAGAGGGAACAGCAGATCCATGTTGGCAAGCAAAGAAAGTTAAAAGGAAAGACAAACGCGCACCCCTACATCAAGGACACCCGCATCACACACTTGGAACAAACTATTGGGTCTGGATGCGATTTCAAACCCACTGGAAAAGCAGAAAGCCCACACGTGAACGATGGCACAACTTAGCCCACATTGGCGGCGGAGCTACAGTCACTGGAAACAAACTCGGGATAAAGAGACACTACACATTCAAAGAAGCGCATTGTGTACGATACCACTCCAATATCGAACATCAAATGCCGGGAACGTCTCCCGTCCGTCTCGGTGTTTCTACAATCCTGTTCAGACAGTCGGTGGAGCACATGAGGATATCTGCATCTGCGAGGAAGGGCTAGAGGCAACTTATATAAGCCACAAGCTGTTTCTCGAGACCCCCCATAACATCAAGCGTACCATCCAACGTCGCAATCCCCTCGGAATGCTCCCGGCCAAGCCCACCAGGTCTTGTGCTTCAGCCCGCAGGCCGCTGTCCCCTTTCTGAGCACTGCTTCAATCATGATTCTTCAAATTGGTCTTGACCAGAGCAGTTGCGCTGGCTTGGATAGAACCAATGCTCAACACGGATGAGAGAGTTGAACGACTTCATATCTTCATATGGTTTTCAGGAGGAGGTTGGCATGGGATGGGATGAGGATGGTCTGTACATATACGTGGTGGACCGTGCATTGTAGCTTAGTCAGCTGGGCTGTACTGTAGCCCAAGAAAGAAAAAATGGACTTCATACCAATGATCTGTACCGGTACCGGTACCTACCTCCAGTAGATATTCCGTATGTGTTATGAGGTATCTTTCTTCTTCACCTATCGTGTCTTTACAATGTCAGTTCAGCTCTCAAGTGTTGAAGACGTCAAGAATCAGAGAGCCCTTGAATTTCTCTTTACTAGTCGAGCGAGGTTTGGAATTTTCTCGCAGTTTCCCGCTGTTTGGAGTCACGCACACACTCAGATCGGTCCTTTTCGACAATGGAGAATGCCAGTAGCAACAGAGCGAAGAGCCTCTGTAAAGAAAAATATTATCGTCTTATGAGTATTGACGTTTTACCTTTTTGATTTTCATATTCTCTGCTCCCTAGCCTTTAGCATGACTTAAAATAACAGGGAAGTAAACCTAAGAATGTTTGGGATTATATACCTTTGAGGAAAACTGGATCTAGTATCCAGCTAGTCTCGATGCTAGAATATTGGTTTATGGTCTGCTCGTTACGCTATGCCTTGTTTTGTAAGGTCCCGGACTTGAGACTCTGCGGCTCTCGACGCCCACTGTTTAGTCCGAAACGCAACCGCCAAATATAATTCTCATTTATGTATACCTCTTTCAAAAGAGCATTTCTACAGACACATGAGCATTCTTCGAGTTTGAATATAGATCACACCAAAGCACACACAACTATGGTGGCAGTACCTAATCGGATCTCTGCTCAAATGCCACGAACAGTTTCTAGAAGCACGGTACATTGCATCCCATCACTGAACTTATGTGGGTTCTACTAATCAGTAATATGCAGCAAACCGAACCTATCTATCTTCGAAATAGGACAAAGTATTCAAATTACGCACCCAAGCAGCAACGGCGACGACAGCTCGACTGGTTCGATCGGCATGATAGCTGGTTAAGGAAACCTCTCACAAATGGCGGCGCATTACTTTTGGTGCTCACCATAAGCACCATCTGTACTTGGCATCTCTCATTGGTCTGCGAGACTCTCATCGCTCTTTTCGACGCCCCAGGTGGATCAATTGCAAAATCCATAGCAGGGTGGTTTGTCAAACCACCACCAAGGAGGACTGGATTATTTTGGTAATTTGTGCTGGAGAGGAATGGGATGATTTAAAATGTTCAACTTAGCCTTTTGACTGAAGATTCCGCATTGGTGTGGAGTGATATTTTACCATTCTCTCCGGTGCCTAGTAATAATCACTCATCTAAGGTGGGACATTGTACATTTGTTTTTACCGGAATCTAATTTCCTACCTCGCCTCCCTCCTCTTCAAAAGTCCGTGATAATTTGCCACATGTGTATCAACGGAAAAGTGTTGCGATCTGGGTTCAACGTTGTATATTGAAACCACTAAAGAGCTGAGTAACTGAGTTCTCCGGCACAGCAAGGGTCTCTTATAGAAACCATCTGCAAATTCCAACCACGGTGTCTGTGACTTCCTTGAGATACAAACAAACTATTCTCCAGCCTGATGCTTGGGGATTCTCCAGTCTTTTATAACATAATGATTTATATGTCAACCAAATCCAGAAGCAGAACATAACTTTGGGAAACATGTCATCGTTGGTGGCAGGCTTGCTCGGCCAACTCTTATGGGTGTCGCGGGTATTGCATTTTGGACGATATTTTGGACAATGTGGTTTGTGTTCGCGGTCCTAAAGTCGAGTTAGTAACTATTGCCCTTCAAGAGTGTTCTGTACTGACCGGAGCCATTTCAAAGATTTTTATCCGTGTGTTGAGTGATATTTCGTTGTACTGGGGTGCTTAATGTTTTGCGTGCGATGTAAAATGTTTTGAAATATCGTTCTGCTTTTCTAGGTTTTAGAAAATACTACCTAGGTGCGGTCCAAGCCCAGGTTGGCTTTGGTCCCAAACAGAAGAGAAAGACGGTCCAAGGGCTAGTCTCCATATTTTTCAGACGCTTATTTAGTTTTTCACACAGACTGAGATATTTTGCTTTCTTCTGTACAAATTAATGTCGTGCTGATCAGACAAGACCACAGAGCGATTTAGGGCGCTAATCACGACGGGAGTACTGAATTAAATCGTTCTAGAAACTGAAGGATAAGAAAAGTCATGGAAATATAGCACTTTGCGAGTCTTTTTTAATGAGTAGATATTTCTGAATTTATCAACCTTGTTAAGTGAAGTTGAATCCCTCCCCCCGGGTCCCCCAACCGTGCGTGACGCCTTGACATCAATCACAAGAACAAATAGTTGAAAACCGACCTAGCACCTTTGCTCTTTTCAGGAGTGCTAGCCGCAGCACGGGAAGCCGCAGCATAGGAAACCCTAGCAATCTCCTGCATCGCTCTCGCGGCTGCTTCCATAGCACTCGAACTTCTTTCCATCGCTCTTGCACTCCTTGCCTGCGGAGACCAGAAGAGAAACCCCATGCCAAGAACACCGATAACGGCCATGGCTGAGATGGCATGTCCTGCTAACAGAGGACGGTCCATGAATTCTTGAATGGCCTGTGTATTGATCTGGACCAGTGGCTGGGTGGGAATTAGCTCTGTCTGTTTTTCCTAAGTAACAGTCGTTGTGGGTGCAGATACGTACGGGAGGTGACGCAGCAGTTTTATGTTTTCTCTTTCTCTCATGCTGGATGGATGGTGGTGGTGGTGGTGACATAGATTCTGATTCTGATTCTGAACAGATGCAAAGATCTGGAGATGAGCTTCGTTCGGCCATTCTTGTGGACTATTTGAGGTCACTGTGTGGGAGTCTTTGAGAATAACTGCGAGTTTGTGGAAAGTTTAAGGATTGAAGTGGTATTTCGACACTCATTCTTTTTAGACTAAGTAGTCCGTTAATTTTCTGGGAACTAAAAGTCACCTGGTGACCCAATGCAGAAAGGGTTGTGACCTAAAGTTCGCACAGAATTTCAGTGTTTAGGCTGCGGAAGAAAGACCCTGAAATGACTTAAGCGCCAAATTCTCAAATAAAACCACAAAATTGGACAGACAATGGGTGGAAATTGAGGGAAAATGTATTATTAATTCCTCTCGAGCAACTCTAATTACTTTTGGCGCTCGTTGCGCGTGGTGTGGGCCAATACAGCCTCCAAAGAACGACAACCCCCTTCTAATTATTCTATCATTGTTCTCATTCTAGCAGAACACCAAGAAAAATGCTGTACCCAAAACCGCTTGCTTGAAAAACGCCCACAAACAACTTCATAATCATGATGCCAATTCAGCATGTACAATTGCATTGGCATGACCCATCAAATTCTGTCGATTCATGCCTCGCGTCTAGCCGCTCGGCTGCCTCTTGACCAGACACCGCCCGTTGAGGCAGCAATTGCAGAGGTGGAATTTGAGACTGGGTAGGTGATACTGGCAGATTTACTCAAGCTGCTGGAGTAGGCGGTGGGATAAGATGAGGAAGTGCTATTGTAATAGCTAGGCCATAATGTGTTCGAAGAGTTGGTATAGACAGGATTGGTGTTGGTTGGAGGTGGAGGAGGTGGAGGAGTGGAAGTTGGATGATCGGTTTTGGTGTTGGTGATAGTCGTGGTTTGGCCAGCGTTATTGACCACAACGTTGATGTTGACAATGACAACAGAGACCACAGTGGTACTGCTGTAGACGGCACATGTCGCATCATAGCTTGACTTGCCAGTTGGATACACGTAGACTGTAGACTTCGAATCCGATCCATAATCGCAAGAGGTTACCTGTCCATTGGTTGTAGTGATATATGGAGGCTTGCTTGCGGTGGGTGCTGGGGCTTGAGTAACATCAGACCCAGGATATGTGTTGCAAGCTGACTCAGTAACAGTGACCGTGACCGTAGGCGCAGTGCAGAGTACAGAGGTATAGTAGTCTGCAGTGGCAAGACCAGAGAGGAGCGCGACCGCGGCGGTGGTGGTGAACTTCATATTGTAGTTGGGTATTGGGACTTTGAATAAGGAAGTCTGAGAGGTTTAGGTTTAGCGATTGTGGCAAGATATTGATGAGAAACGATAGAGAAGTGGAATGTGATGCTGCAAAAGAAATTCCCAGCTCTCTAGGGAGGCATATATATCTTGTGTGGGTCTTCCAAGGCTACATTCAAAAATCGGACTCATACCCCAGCCTTCTTCGTTTCAATACAAGAGACGAAAATAGCACTTATTTTCTCGTGATAGCCAGCCACGGCTTAGTATTACATACATGCCACTACAAAAATGGAGCGATCGTATAATCACAAATGGTTGAGGCCGAGTATTCGGAGGGCACTTACTCTCCTTGGAATTCTCCGGCTTACTGTAGCTACAGAAGCCTAATTTATGCTTATGGCTATACGGTACCGCAAGGCTGGAAAATGATGACTGTAGAATGATTGGTGACAATTTGGAAGCGCTGTCATTATTGGCTGAATAAAATGATCTGTGAAAAGGCATAGGAGTGGCCAACGCTGAGAGGGGAGGGCTGAATATCAGCCAGCCTTGCAGGCCCAGCCAGGTGCCTGCAAGCGACGTATCACGGACCTTATCCTGACTGCCGAACACTTAGGCTTTCGCTTCTGAATATTAAAACGATGTTGAAGCCGGCTCCAACGCAGCATTGATCAGCGGAACGCCGGAAAGAGGCGGAGTCTCTCGGTCTCTTCGAAGTGGCAAGGCTGACGATAACCGCAACTCTGCGAGTCTAGTATTCTCACTGATCAATAAGAAAGTTGCGCGGCTTGCCACCATGAAATCTGACACGAGAATTTCTTTCATGAGGGTCGATTCCGAGCTTCTGTTTTCTGTCCGTCCACTGCATCATCGTATCTCCATATTTCGACCCATATATCCAATGTACGAAGTATGTATGGGGGGGACGTCTCTTACTATTGAACTCGTATTTGCAACCCACTAGCAAAGTCGAAGACTTCCCCCTTCCCCCTTCTAACTCCCTTCTGGGAATCAGTAGAATTCAAGAGCTCCAGCTTCATAACCCATGCAGTCATGCTTTCCAAGGTGGGGTAGCTCGGGTTTGTTTTCTCGTTTCGGGAGCATAACAACGTAAAAAACAACGTAAAAAGACACGCAAGTAGAAACAGTTGCGAAAATTCAATAGAATAAGGTGCCGCTATCACCACATCGCAGACTGGAACGACTCGATTTGTAAAGTACTCCGTAAAGTAAAAAAAAAGTGAGTGATGATGCTGATCTATGCCAACTATATGAATATTACGAAGTAGGAGTAACGTAACTTCAGCATTGGCAGAGCAGCAGATACTTTTTAGGCTTGAGCCTTACTCAAGGCACCGTGCCATGCCAGTATCGCGGACAGAAATACGAGTACGGCGTATATGCCAACAAGAATTCACGATTATGTCCAGTCTAGTGCCTGTTTGGGACATATCGTACTTCGTTATAGGTGTAACTATTCCACCAAGAAGACCAGAGGAGGCGGGGCTTCCTTTGGTGCTTTCACTGTTATTGCTGTCCCCCCTACCCCCATTTTCTTGGCGGAAGTGTTAGGCCTGGGACAAAGTATAACAAGCCCATGATGCCAACCAGCCCTTTGATATGCATACCTCTCTAGGTAAGTCGCTAGGTACGGAGTATAGTGTAGGTAGGTAAGCTTGAGGACGAGCTAGGCGATTCTCCGAATTCAGCGGTGAAGGAAAGAGGCTGGAGGCTGAGAGGAGATTATTGAAGAGAGGAGAGGAGAGAAGAGGAGAGGTTGGGCCCGTTTGGGGTTGGGGAACTCGTATCCGGCGCTTGGACCCCTGAAGCCGCGATCTGCACAGGGGCTTTCAACCCAACGGCCTCACTGCTGGGTCGTTTGTCGTTGTCCTTTCTCTGGACTGCCTACACCACAACCTCCTTGTCGCTTTCAATGTAAATTAGCATGCTCGTCCTGCCTTTTGAATTGTCAGTTGATTTGTACGAAGTATCTCCCTTCTCCCTTCCCTTCTCCCTACTACTGTATCTTCCTGACTCAAGTTGCAATGATATCGCAAGGTTGGCCTGGCCTTCACTAGGCGGATGGTACGCCCCCACGTTCACGTCCCCCGCCATAGATGCCTAAGGGGTAGGTCTCGCCCATGCGCTGGCTGAAGCACGCAACGCCACCTGCGGCTCGTAACAACAGCTGCTCGTCTCAGTGCAAGCAATTTGTTGTCGATGCTCCAACCACCACTCTCCCATAGGGGAGGGGGACACGGTTATCTAAAGCTAATCCTGCGGGGAGCACCAGGTGGCTAGCTGATGTAAATAGAAAGTATAAGATGGCTTAACCCAATGAGGCATACCGGTATTCATTTGCTGTATCTATGAATCCGCGCGTTGGGCCTAGGATTCGTAGAGCTGAGTGCGCATGGGCCTGGATCGTACTTTAATCAAACCCAATTCTCTCTCTCTCTCTCTATCCGTTGCAAGCCATCGCAGTGTCTTAATTAAGCCATTCGAATCCGTGGTCTCTTTTCACGCTGAGATGAACAAACCAAATTAGTCCACAACCTACCGGTAGACATCACTGCTTTGTCTATTGCTTTTCCACGCGAGTATCAAGTAGAGCGAGTGCTCTTGTATAAAAGACTCCCCTGCTCCTCCTGCCATGTCTCGCGAAAATAGAAAGAATAGCATTTCCAATTCACCAAGTTCTGAGACAAACTTAAAAACACTCCAGAACTTGTACGCAATTCATTCACCTTTTCACCCGGAACACAAGAATAGCAACAGGCTCAGTACAGTTACTTAATACTGTTCTTTCAAGATTCCCTCAGCCATATCTACAGCCATGTCGTTCGACTCGAGTACCGCTCCGCTCATACCCACAAAGAACAGCCCATACTTCAAATCTGGCGTAAGAAAACCCAGTCCTTTCAATTCTACAACTCGCCCCGGGGGAACCTCTGCTCCCATCCAAAATCTGTTAATAGCCCCTTTCCCCTCCATCATTCACTTCCAAAAAGACCTTGATTGTGAACATACTGACTCGAATTCAGATTGGCGGCATTGGCAATGCTCGCAAACTCTCTGATGTACTGCCAGCCCAACCAAAGCCAATCATCAAACGACAAAGATCCGGTGTTTTTTTCACGTCTATCGGAGGATATGGCAACCGATATAAGTTTGATGAAGAACGAGCCATCGCCAGTCAGGACGAGATCCTTGCCCATCGAATTATTAGGAAGGAGAGCAAATCAACAATGTGCCATTACGGGATTGGTGGAGCAGGAAACCAAACTGCCTCCGTTTGCGTTTCAAGCTCTTCGGTTACCTCCTCATCCAGCGATTCGGATTCGATTAAGGCTTGCCCAAGCGGCGCGGACAAGACGAAGCAGATAATCATTGGGCTTTTCAGACGAAATTGAAGCATGCTAAGATGGCCCTTTAGGCTTGTTGCAAGCACGTCCATGGAGGTGTTTGGGTGTTCAGGGGGTTATCTTGAGGTGACCGAAAAGACATGGGATTATGAAATAGGACATTGGAACGGGAACGGGTTCGGCGAACGGTTATTGCACTAGACTGGGCTTGCTGATATTGGCTTATATGGGGTCGCATTTTCATGATCGGTGTTAGAGTCTCTGTAGACGGACACTCGGAGTATCTGGGAGAATCGGATGGCCCGAAGAGTATCTATTGCAGATAGATCAATTAAGACTTGTTCTTGAGTTTTTGTCCTGCCGAACTGAAAGGTCATGCTAGGCCGTTGGTCTAGGAGAAGGGGTTTCTGAGTCTTGATCATATCAGACATCTAGTAGCGCCCAGGCTTCCTCGTATCTTTCAACGTATGAAAACGTTGGAAATATCGTGTTGGCTCGTATAACAGTCAGCCTACAGCTTTAAAATCGTGAACTTCGTATGATTCGTTCAATCCTCGTTCAATCCCAGTCATCATCATTATCACTGTCCTCTTTCTCCGCTGCCTTGGCTCCAAACCGCACTCCAGCATCTCCCGTAGCCTTGGCCCTCAGTACTACCCCTGAAGCCAATAGCCTAGCCTCTAGGTCCTGAGTTGTGAAAGTATCTGGTGTATAACCCAAGCCTTCAAAGCCCACGATGCGATCAACAGTCTTGCCATTCACGAATGCCAGAATGCAAGGCAATACCTTCACATTAAGCTTTGTAACCAGGAATGGGGCATTTTCGACGTTCATCTTCAAGAACCTTGTGTCGAAATGTTTCGGGGCCAAAGCCTGTACCAATTAGCCCTTATACAGCCATGCCAAAGAGGGATCTCTACCTTTAAATGATCATCCATAACCCCACATCGAGCAAAGTCATCCTTTGCAAAATGCACCACCGCATATTTGACCTCAGTCGTAAGATCCATCAAAGCCTTCTCCTCCTTGATCTCCGTGTAATTGCCAAAGCCCTGGTTCTTCTGCGACTTGGCGCGCGTGAATTCCGCGTGCAACTGCTGGATTCTTTGCTCGCGGAAGGCGTCTAAGGCTGGAGAGTCTTCGAGGGAGGCGATGAGGGCATCTTCGTCGTCAGAATGTGCATTATCGAGCACGGATGCGACGTGAGAATCGATGTTCGACATATTGGTGACTTTCAGAGGTGCGATGCTTCAAAGGTTCTGCGTGGGACGCGTTCAACAACCCTGCAATCAATCTAATTTCTAATTTGGGAAAGAAGGCGGCGCGGCGCGGCGCTAAGCCGAGCTCAAGAGGCCAACGCCAACATTATATTATTTCGTAAGGCGGATATTTCTTCCTCTTCTTCTGCAGCAGAACTCTGACAAAACCCCTCGACAACCCGGAAAGCCACGGACCTCATCGCCTGATGCTGCGGTATTGAAGGTATTGAATTCTCAACCCAGTACGATCCTCTATTCCACAACTACGCTCGACCTGTCCCCCCCCTTAGTACTCGCGCATCCTACGTCAACTCAAACCTCTCGCCCCTAGAGACTTGCGCCGCTGCGAAAATGGACGACAAGAAGAACGAAGACTATGCCATCGAAATGGGCGACGTCAAGGGACGGTCGTCGCCGTCCTCGAGAGACCCTTTCCTTGCAAGGGCAAGATCCGACAAAATCGCGCCGCCCGCAGCAATTTCCAGCATTACAAACAGCCCTCCTATCTCGATTTTGGCATACTGTTTAGCATCGATATCTATGACAGTGACGAACAAGTATTGTGTTTCTGGAGCGAACTGGAATCTGAACTTCTTTTATCTAGCTGTTCAAGTAAGTACCCCCCTGAATCTAAACAATCCAATAAACACCATAATTAACGGATTCTGTAGTCTCTTGTTTGTATTGTGGCTATTATCGTCTGCAAGCAAGTGGGTATGATCACGAACTTGGCGCCGTTTGATGCGAAGAAAGCAAAGACATGTGAGGAGGACCATCTTTCAAAAAGGGGCATTGCTAACATGCTGAAACAGGGTTCCCAATCTCTCTCCTCCTTGTCGGTATGATCTATACGAGCACCAAGGCGCTCCAATTTCTCTCTGTTCCCGTCTACACCATCTTCAAGAACTTGACTATTATCGTAATTGCATACGGTGAGGTATTGTGGTTCGGTGGTAGCGTCACCGCATCAGCTCTCTTCTCCTTTGGACTCATGGTTATGAGCTCCGTGGTGGCAGCTTGGGCAGATATCCAACATGCGTTGTACGGAAACCCAGAGGCCGCATCTGCAGAAGCTGCTGCGGCGCTCTCTACGTTGAATGCGGGATATATGTGGATGGGATTGAATGTTTTCTGTACCGCCGCATATGTCCTTTCTATGCGCAAGGTCATCAAAAAGATGAACTTCAAGGATTGGGACAGTACGTTGCACCGAGGGATTCCAAATCTTGAGTTGGCACTAATTATTTTCTAGCCATGTTCTACAACAACCTGCTTACCATTCCGGTTCTCATCCTCTGCTCCCTCCTCTTCGAGAACTGGTCCTCTGAGAACGTGGCCCTAAACTTTCCGCTCGAGTCGAGAAACAAGCTTATCTCGGGTTTCATTTACTCGGGTCTGGCCACCATTTTCATTTCTTACTGCTCAGCTTGGTGTATCCGTGTTACTTCTTCGACCACCTATTCCATGGTGGGAGCCCTCAACAAGCTTCCTATCGCAGTCAGTGGACTTGTGTTCTTCGCGGCACCCGTTACCTTTGGCAGTGTGTCCGCTATTATCATTGGGTTTGTCAGTGGTATCGTCTACGCCTGGGCGAAGGTTAGGCAATCACAAATGAGCAAGATGACGCTACCTACACAACAACCAGTGATGAGCGCCAGTTCACAGAGCAACCGCGATGCATCAAGCTAGTAGAGCTAGGACCACGACATTGGCCTCCTTCAACTTCATTCTCCGGCCATTGTATGCAAATTTTTCAATCGGGATCTAAGGATCGAGCAAACTTCCACACGCAGAAGTCGCCGCGAAATCTATCCACTTCCAGGGATTAGACTAGACCCACTTTCTATTACTTATGTACTATAATTTCCTTACTTTGTTCTGAAATGATTAGATGGTGGGATGAGGGCCTTATCAACGGCTCGCAAAGTGTGTGTGATGGACTATTAAGACGGGGCGTCATGTAGTTCTTAAATCAATGGCGTATAGTGTAGGTATTCAAAGCATCACGGGCAATGAAAATCTAGAGCAAAGTCTACTCTTTTCGGGAATTACTTCCGGGACTGTGGTAGCGTTTGTCAAGCCAGCCTTGATTGTGGCCTTCCCTTCACCCCCCTTTACACCACATAATCACACTGCCTTCTGCTTCATACCTCTTCCCCAACCCCGGCACAGCACTCGCACATAATTGAGCATCTGGAAATCAGCGGTGATGGTAGCCGCCCTTTGTCCTACTGAATCTCCAGGTAAACAAGGCAACATGTTAGGCTGAACCAGGTGTAGAAGATGCGCGCTGAATTTGAGGAAAGCGGTTGGTACTGGTGCTGCACTTTGTTTTGGGTGAGGCTTCGGTGGAGTTCTGCCGGTCTACATCTATATATATTGGAAGAACAGCCCGGAGTAGTCCCGAAAATCGCGAAAATCGCGAAAATCGCACGCACTCGCGATTCTTATTTTTTTCACCCTAAAGTCCAGATTATTACGGCCCGTCCGGATTATTACAGCCCGTAGACCTATTCCCGGTTTTCTCCCGTTTTTGTAACGTTATAGCCTATAGACCTACTCTACCCTATTTTTGCTATATATCCTTTTCTACTTCCTACTTTCTACTTCTCTTCCTACTTCCTACTTTCTACTTCTCTTCTCTTCTTTCTTTTTATTATTACTTTTCCTTTTTATATCTATAAGAGAGAGGGAAGAGGGGATAGAGAGAAGGAGAAGGAAAAGGAGAAAAGCTTTAATATATAGCTTTATAGATTATAATATATTATATAATCCTTACTAGTATTTATTTTTAGTTTATAAAGAGGTTTTTAGTCTATTTAAGGGTTACCTAATATACTGCTATCTATAGTATATATAGTAGTTTCCTCTATTAACCTATAACTAATATCTAATAGTAGCCTCCCTTAAGGTAGAGGTTTTACTAAGAGTACTACTACTCTTAGTAATACATACTTAGTTAGAGCTTATATATATTAGTGTTATTATATAGTCTTCTTTAAGTAATAATACTAATATACACTAAGTATACCTTTACTCCTAGCGCCTAGTATAAGCTAAAGATTAACTCTAATAAATCTCCTAAGGGTTTTCTAGTCTATAAAGGTAAAAGTAAAAGCTAGAGTAGAAGAAAAGTACTAGTACTTGCTATAGAGATCTACACTTATAATTTATACCTAATATATAAAGCTTAGATATAGAGCTTAGACTCTTATTTTATAGACCTATAATAGACTTATATCTAATATAAGAGATATATTTATTTGCTTTCTCTTCTTTCCTCTCTATTTTCCTCTCTCTTTACCTTTTTCTATTTTATATATCTATTTCTACTATAGATTTATCTCCTATATAAAGATATTATAGCTACTACTAGATACGCCTAGCTAAAGACTTTCCTTTATAGCCTTAAGTTAGTAGTTAGTATAAGATATATATATAATATTATATACTATCTCCCTTTTCTCTATCTTACTCTCTCTAATACTTTTTAACTTCTAGGATAGCTAATACTACTAACCTATAGTAAATATAGACCTAAATATCTATTAGACTTAATTAGAGCTTATATAGACTATTATAAAAAGGGAGGATATAGATATAAATAATTAATAGTCTATAAGATATTTATAGCTTAACTATAACCTTCTACTAGATAAACTTAAGGCCGCTTAAGCTACTAGAGCTATAGAGATTACTATAGAGAGAGGGGAATAGATAAAAAAAAACTATAAGAGGAGAGAGTATAATTAAATCTATTCCCTAGTTATATTTATATTAAATTTTAACCTAAACCTCCTAGTATATTCTATTAGTAATTTTATAGTTAAGTATTAGTACTATTAGGTAGTATATTAGTAAAGCAAAGAGAATAAGTAGAAGTAGTTTCTAAAATACTATATACTTAGAGATAAGGTACTAGAGTAGTTATAGTCTCCTCCGCGCAAGTTATAATCACTTCTAGATAATCTTACTTTATAAGCCCGCGTATTCTAGACTAATATTTATAAGTATAACTCTACTTTTACTTAGCTCTTCTTTTATAATTCTACTTATACTATAAATATATAGGCTAATTAGTACCTAAATCTTAATTATACTATTCTCCTAGACCTTTTATATATACTTATAGACTGTAATCCTTTCCTACCGCTTTACTAGACCGCTTATAAACGCCTAGTAGAGCTTATAGGTAATAAGTTTTAACTAGCTATTAACTTATAGATATATCTTATTATAGAATTAGGTATGGATTATTACTAAGAGAACCTACTAACTAGTAATAAGATTATAGGTATTTTATTAGATAAGTTTAAGGGTGCCTCCTACTATAATATTCTCCTAGTAGTCTATAACTCTTATAGTTAAGAGCTACTATTAAATTATATCTACCTATTATATATAGTATATATATCTCTCTACTATATTCTTCTCTTTCCCTATAGTAATTATAGATAGTACTATAAGATATAACTACGCTCTAACTAGTTTAAATAAAAGAAGACCTATCTAGAATAACTCTAGTTTTATAGGTTCTATTTATATATCTATAATAGTAAATACTCTTATCTCTTCCGCGCTTGCTAACTATTCTAGTAGTATTATATTAATATATTTGCCTCTTATAAAGCTATAATATTAGATTAGTTATATAGCTATTAGTAGAATATCTATGCAGATATATATAATAGGTTATAGAACTAGTTAGTCGCTATAAATATAAACGCGGCTAATCTAGGCTATTAGATTATACTTCTATTAAGTTTTATAAGTAATAATCGTTTTATATAATAGCTATTTCAAGACTCTATAGCTATTATCTAGTATTATAAAACACTAACCTTTTTTCTAACTTTTATAGCTAATCTCTAATAGCTAGAGATAGTCTAGAATCTGCTTCTAGGTTAATAACCTACTAACTATCTAGATTTAGTTACTTATATTTTTTATCTTAAGTTTAAGGTATTTCTTATAAAACTTAAGGATAGGATTTTCGGTCTATATTAAGCTTATACCTATTTAGTTAAGTACTAGAAGTATAGTCTCTCTTATATATATACTCTTCTCTAGCTTATAGCTAATGCCTCGTTTATTACACCTGATTATATTAATAAAGTGATTTGTACTAAGCTCTCTTCGCCTTACTAGGGTCCTAGGATCCGCGAGTTAGTTCTTAGCTATATAATTTATAGACTATATAAGGAATATAATCTAAATGCTCTATATATAACCCATGCAACTCTAACTAGTCTATTAAGATATTTAAAAGGTTTCCCTAAGCTATTTTCACCTATTATAGTTATTTATAAAAACTACTATTCTTAATATTACTATTAGGAGAATAGTAATACTTTTATAGTCTTAAAACTAGGCTATCTAGGTAAGGTAATTACTTTAGATAATAGCTAGGTAGTTCTATATAATCTATATCTCTTATAGAAGTATAGCTATTATCTAAACTATAAGATTTACGCTATAGTTTAAGTAATTAAATATATCTATAAGTATATATATAAGGGTATAGACTATACTACTATAATAATTAGTTCTACTAATAATAAGATATAGCGATATATTTCTAGGCGCTATATTAGTCCTATAGAAGCTATCTAGCAGATCCTTAAGTTCTATATATATAGGTAGTATCCCCCTATTAAGCACCTGCTAGTTTACCTTCCTAGTTAGTATATAGTCTACTTTGCCCCTAATTTAACACCTTCTTAGCTTATAGATAAGGTTAAGCGCTCTTAGTTAAAGCTTATAGCTTTCTTTCTTTATAATAAGTAGTTTAAGTCTGCTTAGTAGTACTTATATTTGGATTTCCTAGGTGTAACGATTATGCTTTCTGGTCTTCCCTGGAAGGCCGGCTCAGACTA
>QGMF01000753.1:0-18170 GCA_007821475.1 Lachnellula arida
TCGATAATGACGGGGCTCTCGCCAATGCCTGGGGAACTGGACATATCGATGATGACGGGGCTCTCGCCAATGCCTGGGGAACTGGACATGCCAATAATAACGGGGCTCTCGCCAATGCCTGGAGAACTGGATATCAAAACAATGCAGCCGGCGCAAACCCCCGGTATGGATATGCACCGACAACTCACAACACAATATCCAGAAGGATATTAAGTTTGGGCGGACGAAACTCATAGATAGAAGTAACCAATATAGCCTAATGGTTTTGCGTTTGGGGACGCAAATAAACTTGCCAGGTATCAGGTGTCCATTGTAAACATTATGAATATGAACGATGTATTCCCACGACCATCCGTTATCAAGCTTGCATCGCCAGCCAGATAGATGACCGACCCTACGTTCCAGTCTACAGGCGATGTCACCCCCCGAGAGTCATAGTATTCGATTCTAGGATTTCCATCTTTCACCAAAGGAATTGCCACAGCTGATATATCACTCGGTATCCGAAAAGACCCCCCGGTCAAGACCCACGGTGTGGGTTGCCAATATGATTTGATTTTGTTTGGATCGAGTATCATCGCGGTGGAAGAACCGGGTTGAATCTGTTAGAAAACTATTAGTTCTAGCGCTGCAAATAGGATGCTCAACTAACCTTGTCTAGATAACTTCTTTTGAATTCCTTGTGAACATCTTCGCAACTGCTTGTGAAGTCAAGTTTGGCAAGTTTCTCTCTGGTTGAGCTCGTTTTGTTGTGGGTGTCGCGCGCGGCCTTTTCAACGAAGCCCAGAAAAGCAGGTGTTCCTTGGAGAATTACCAGAGGCGCCTCTCCGCTAGCAGACATCGTCAAAACACATGTCCCTTTTCAAGAACTCTACTGCAGGGTTGTGGAAGATGATTTGATTTAATTATAGCGTATCGCGTTTGAATCGTTTTGCGCAGATTAGGTTTTCTAGACGTGGCAAGCGCGCACGGCATGGCTTGCTTGAGTGGGACTTGGATCACGGGACTTTCTCATGCGCTGATGGCTTCCTTTATAAGTTCCAGAATAGTTCTTCTCCTCCGAATAACAACCTTCTATCAAAGGTAAGTTGATACTCTCCAACCGTTAACCAGCTAATCGTCGCCCAGTTTTTATGTCTATGCCTTCAGCAAGGCAAGTCAAATGATTGCTTCTGTCTTGCAGCGGAACGGCTCAAACCTCCTTCAGCCTCTAATTGTCAATTCTTGACCTTAAAAGCCCGCCGAAGAGAAATTCTTCTAGTAACTAATACAAAGGTTATACGGCAAGCTCTTCCAAAGAATCCTATACCAGGTTTGCTTCTCCACATCTTGCTCAACCTCTTCCCGTCTTCCAAAGTACCTTAGAAATTGAAAGAGCGCCATGATCTCGCTTGATGCATTTTTTGACTGTCGTAGTTTCGCAACATGTGGAAAAAGAAATGGAAGGCAGGCCGCTTTTTCGGCCATATATTTTCTGCAACCAGCATAATTATCCTTTGGATTGATAATGTCCCACACTCGCGATTGCTTAGCGGTCCGAGGCTGATACCGCCATCTCTCAAGGGCTAAGCCTACAGCTGCAGCAGAATATACATTCCGTAGGTCGAGGTCGAGGAGATACTACTTGGAGTCAGTAAATATATGCTATTAAAAGGGGGTTCAACGTGCTTTTGCAAAATCCATAAAGTAAACCGTCAAGTTTTCATTAATAATCAAACATGCTAGGATATCAATAGAGAGGTCTGACCATCGTCTCTCAATACCTTTCATATACTCACTGTTATCGAGGACGTCTTCAGCTGCAAGCTTACGGTAGAGCTTGCTCACAGACTCTGTGTTTGACTTCGCCAGATCCAACGGGCTGTTTATTTGAATGCTCTCCCAGAAGTAGAAGTCGGTTGAGAAAGGTTTCGGCCACTTAATATCAGTTGCGCCTATGATTTGCAATTCGTGGCGTGTATTCAAGATTGAAAACCGTTGAACCACTGATAAAATGCCGGACGACTGCTCTTTATCCCGTTGTTTGATTGGGTCGATGAAAAACCGGAGCGCTTCCGAGGGTTCAGATATGGTATCAGAGGCTATTGCAGTCGATACTATCCAAAGTGGTAGAGGGTGTCGAGATGGCAATACCTATTGTCCAAGTTAGTAATATCTCTTGTGCAGGAATAGAAGCTCACCTTTTGAAGCAATTGCAATCTGTCAACCATTATAGTGTGGTTTTGAACGGATCGAGCAAGGTTATTGCGGAGATTAAACCCAGTATTAAGGAGGCTTTGGATAGGATCATTTGGAAACCCATAGGTCCATTCTACCCAGTCTTCAAATGTGATCCTAGAGAACACTGAGTGCATCTGAGCATCGAACTTCTCGGCAATTGTAGAGATATCTGTTGAGGAGTTTAGAGCCGAGAAGATCCAGGCCCCGTCCCATTCTGGAGCAGGTGACAACTGTCTCCGTCTGATAATACGTACGATTGCCTCGGCCGTAGATAGGGGAGAGTCGCAAGGAGGCTCTTGAATAACTTCACGTTGGCAGAGGACTTTTAAAAAAGCATCCAACCAAAGTTTCCATCGTTTGGATAGCACGGTAGCAGAAACGGCGGGGTCCAAACCAGGAACAAATTTGCAGATAGTTCTGATGATGTAGAAGTCGTGTGAGGTTTGGAGGGTTCGTATCGCTTCCTCCTTCATCCAACATGAAGGACTTGAGGGAGAATAGCTAGGGAGAAGAGCCGTTGGCGTTGGCCACGGGTGCGTTGTCTGATTAGTATTAACCGAACTTGCATCTATGGAAGCAGTCGTCTCGTATGCTGGGGAAGTCGCCATTGATTGCCTCGTTCTGTAGGCAAAGGTGATAAGCCAGCGTATGCAGCAATGCAGCATATTGCCTCGTTCCTGCAGCTTCTCTTATACCTGGTTCGGCAGAGAAGAGCATCAAATGGAATGATTTTCAGCAACCCGTTCCTTTCCAGCCATCGAGATCTGCATATTCATGGGAAATCATTCCGTGGATTTTGTCCGAGCACTACCATTGCTTGAAAGGCGGATGTATTAGTGTGGACATGCGTCTAGTTCGTTTCCTCGAAAATCAATGTTCGAATTCAGAAATGCGCTAGAAGGACGAAGATGGTGTTAGTGAATCGAAATGATTTTTAGCAAGTCAGAAATAGTTTTAGCGAGTTGAAAATGGTTTTGGAAGATCAAAAATGCGCCAAAGAAACAATGCTCTGACGGTACGCTCCATTCGGAACAGGCGCCACTTCGCTTACAGCGTAGCTACCCCCTGAAATGCAATGCGTCCTGCACGGCAGGTACCCACCGATCTGCTCAGGTGTCTCTCACTAGCATCAGGTAAGGGGACAAGAGTAATCATAAGAAGTGCCTTGCTTCTATTTATAAACACTCAATCTGATCACGTACCAGCGTTGTTTGTAAGTCTTTCTATCTGTCAATTTCTTCCAAGTTGAGATAGCTGGCTTCAAAGCTCTCAATCAGGTCCTGCTCGCCTGTCAGTCTCCTCACTATTCAGCATTGATTGTTTTATTGTTTATATGGGTTCTGGTTTGCTCTTCTGAGCTTTGGCTGGCGCTGGTCGAGATACGGCAACGCAATCTATTCGACACTGTGAGTGGGGCCGCAGAAAAGATGATTTCTACTCACAAAATTCCGGTCGCGGCATTCAATGTCTTCAACAGCTTTGTTGCCCTTATACTGCTTATTTTCTCCGTCTTGCCAGGCAGTTGCCAGCACGAATCGGTCGAGGTCACAGCCTTTATCATCTTAAACCGCTCAAAATGGTAAGATGCTCAAGAAATCCCGTTCGGTCAGTTGCTAACATACTAGGATATTTTTGAAGCACTATGCAGCCCTATTAGCGGCGAAGCTACCTTATCAATTTCTATAATTGCATTCCTTGCTTTCATGTTGAGGCTTGCCTGTACACTGTAAGTTATTATAGCGGAAAGACTCAATAGATGCTGACCTGTCTTTGAATGTTTTCCGGAACATGACAAAGAATATAAGTGGCGGCTGGGCCTTACAATTATTGCAGTAGTTATTACCCACAGCTCCAGCATACTCGTCGGCGTTACAATAATGCGAATCTGGAACGCAATGGCATAGGAGGAAGAGGGAGACCAGTCTCACGAAGAACGACAATAGAAGCGAAGCACAAGTCAATAACAACAGCGAAGTACAACAAGTGAAATGGACGAAAATGTTCAAGATAGGCCTTGGAATTGCAACTGTTTTTCTTTCCGTCACACTTACGGGTTGTTTTTACAGAAATGCACAATTTCCAGTGGTACGCAACCAATAACTTATACTTATTGAAACAGAACTGACGCAGCCAGGTTCGATGTATATGCACTTATAATGCGGTCGTTATAAAACTCAGGTTGAAGAAGAAAGTTGCGCGGTGGTGAAGAGGGTGCAGGCTTCACAAGGGGACGGGATGATGTTTGCAGTGGTAATTGAAAACCTAAATGGCTATCATCATGGAGCGCCGCTAGGGCTTCTGCTTCAATCAGCCTTAGGATATTGATAACAGTTTTGTAAATAGCATTTGTGTAGGTAGTGATCGCAATCGCCATTCTTCGCTGAGTATTTCTGGTAAAGGAATGCTCAAAACGCGGTTTCCAAGCAGAAGCCGAAATGAGACCCGAATCGTCCTGCTCAGCGGCCAAACGGACGGGAGGAAACTCCCGAGTACAATAAGACATGCACTAGCCTTCTGTCCTGACTACTGCACAATTTTGCCACACGTTGTGTGCAAAGATATGGAGGATAATGCCGCACAGGTGATTCGCGTACCTGTGGCTGCTGACCCATGACTTCTGGAGATCACAGCTGCCACGATGAATCACACCTTTCCTCAATATTTTCTTCAAGACCCGTTTCAACAAAGCAGCATCGATCTTGCCTCAACCAATTATTCTCCAATCATTCGTTCGCACAGCCTCGACCGTATAGCACTCTCCACCGGTTCAATAACCGACCACAACACCCAGAATATGTTTGAGAAGGCCATTTAGAACTTCGAAGATGATTTAAGACAACAAGAATGGCACCTATGACGGCGACTGGGAGGTAAACGGGCTCTGCTACGGATCTGCAAGTCGCCTGGTGGGAGAAAAACATTTCTGTGAGTTATTTACTCCAAGTTAGTCGTCTTCCTAAAGCTAATCCCTTTGTGAGGGAGAAACTTACCTCTTATGTCATTTCTTGGTAGGTACAGCCAGCCTTGTCTCATAGACAATTAAGGTGAGGCGGGACGTTGGGCAATTCTCTTGGGTAGGCCCAAGCTCAGCGGATTAGGCGATCAGGCGGCTCTAGCAAGTCTGATGGCGCATTACTTGGCTCGTGTTCCGCGATGGGCATCTTTGAATGAAATCTATACGCAGCATCCTCGCAAGACATTCAGTGGATAGCAGCAATTATCGCAGTTGCTACAACCCATCGTTCATCCGCTCTATCAACGAGAGCAACGCTCCCCCCCACCCGGCTTCCCCACCTCTTGCGCGCCGGTTGATCAAAGCGAGGCTGTCTATCGTCACATCGAAAAAATATCTACGAGCAACAACTAGCGCCTTCGCACAATGCCTGTTACAGGCACGAAAAAACCTAAAACAGACTGGAAACCCCTTTTGGAGGATCTCCTTTTACATGCCAAGGCAAGGGACGACGTAGCAATATGTCGCACAATGCAACGAGAGGTAAGCAAGCCATAAAGCACTTACAACCCCGCGAAGGACTTTGGTTAAATATCGAAAGCAGCTTAATATGGCCAAAGACGCAAAATATGAGGCTGCGCCGGAGCAAAACGAGCTTGCCATCGCCTTACCAGCGGAGGGTTGTGTGGTCTTCCTTATACAGGGCAAGTTCACACTGGATGATTCTTCAGGTTCAATCAGGGGACGTGGAGAAGGACATGTAATAGAGGGCTCGAAAACTCTCACTTTGGGCAAAGCTGCGGTTGTGGTGATTATATCAAGCTAGTTAACTTCATAATGTGGAAATAGAAACTCTCTATACAGTTGCTCCTGCTCCGGCTCCAGCTCCAGCTCTTGTCCCTGCTGTTGCCTCTGCTCTTGCCGCTGTTGCCCCTGTAGTAGCAACCGCTGATGCCCTTCTAGCTGTAAAGCGGAATCCATTGCTGGACGCCAGTAAGCGGTCGCAGCGAGATGCGCAAGATTATCCATCCGAAACGTATCCTGCTGCACAGTTTGTTGTGCTGGTTGGTTCTGATAGGATGACATATTCTGATTCGTAATATCTGCCACTTGTGCGCTGTTACTTCGATAAGGCACGCTTGGCGGTTGTATAGCAGGCGAGGCTGCTTGATCAGAAGATGCCCGTATTAATTTTCGTTTGGATGAGGGGTTGGCATTGGCTGGGAGTGTTAGCGATGCATATTTTCCCTAGTAAACAGCATGCTGCAAACCTTGCTTTCGTTTCCTTGAACCTGCTTTGCGTGATTCGTTCTGTGCTTCGGTCTTTGTTACCTCTAGCATATTCGCAAAGTCCTATCCATCCTCTTATATCCTCATGGTAATTCCAATTTTCAGAGTCGAACATAGCGCAGAGTTTGAGGCGATCCGGGTCGTCCAGACGTTTAGCCCTATGATAGATTTCTTTCGAGGTGATACGGAAAAGTACTCTTGCTTTAGGGGTTGCATGTTTGGAGAAGTAGCAATCTGGGTCAATTAGGTCTGAGCCGGGGTCCATCAGTTTGTTGCTATCGTATTTATTCGGGCTCCAGGGGTCAAGTCTTAGAGGGTTATCTAATGTCGCCTGTATAGTTCTCAAAGCAGCGCGAGCGGTTTCCATAATGTCAACCAATTCGATGGCCGCCGAGAGGCGTGTGCGCGTGTGGGAAGTCGTATCGCGAAGTGCGCAGAGCAGAGCATCGTAAAGCGTTGAATCCTCCAAAAGCGCCCCTTGAACGGGAATTGAAACATCACTGGACGGAATAGAAAGATTCAAGGTGCTCTTCGGGCGTAGAGGGGGGGAGGGAGAAGAGTTAGGCATGAGGAGAACTGTATGTATTGTGGAAATGATCCGCTGAGGCTGAAAATGATTTATTGAAGTTGAAAACGATTTGGCGCGACTAAAAAAGGATTTTAGACTTAGTAAGAAAAATGCACGCTAGGATAATCCGGATTAGGGAGGACGCGACGCGTCATCCAACGAACCGAATCCTTATCATACCCCCGGACGCTGGATAAATCAGTATATTTTACTACTAGCCACTTTGTAGTTGCGGGACTTTCAGCTTTAGGCTCCAATGCCTTTCAGGCTGATAGTGGGGTTGAACCCTGCACTTGCCCAATCGACTCGGTCCACGCTGGCACCGGAATGCCAACCCAGGGCCGACGAACTGGTTCGGCTCCGTGCTGGTTACGAGACTGGGGAAAGCAGACACGGCTAGTCGTTACCTATATATTACTTTACTGCTTCACCCCTTCATCACTTTACCACTATACTATTGAAATCAAAGTTATAACCACGATCGCAATGCCCTCTAATAAGAAGTTCTTAAAAGCCGAAGATTTCGAGAAAGGTAAGTAGCCTGGGATCTTGCTTTGTGCCTTTTTAATAATATATATATTCTACGCAGCCCTAAAGCGACTTAATAAAGAAATGAGCAAAGATAATTTCCTTGCTGCCTTTGCACCAATCAATATTGTTACTATCGGCGGTTTCCTTGCAGTAACCTACTTTAAAAATCGTAACGCGACAGGAGACCTTGATTATATAATCGATCCTCAATGGGCTCAAGATGATGAAATCAAGGTTCCGCTTAAAGTGGCGATAAATTCGGTAGCGAAGAAAGAAAACTTTGAAGGCGACTGGATGAATGATAGTTTGCAGATTTGGGCTAGCGCAGAGGCTTCGAAGACCATTTTCGAACAGGCTTATAAACAGGGAATACTTCTCTTCGATTCGGAATCACTCAAAGTTTGGGCGGCACCATTCGAATGGGCACTGGAAAGAAAGGTTAGAAGGGTTGCGTATTCAGACCGAGGAGATAAGAAAGTTGATATGGAAGACGCTTTAGCTCTTTTTAAGCACTTTAGGAAAGCGAACGGAAGGCCTTTAGATATGGAGTATTTTCGAAAACTCAATATGAACGGTTTCGATATGGTTCCCGAAACCCATCATATGGAGATGGTAGCGGCTAACTACCGATACATGTACAAAGAGGACTTATTCTCTTCCTCGACCATTCAAGCAGCGTCATCTGTGACCACTAGCTACTCGACTGTTCCAGCAGAGTCCAAAATCGGCGCCTGGAGCGACTGGGTCTGGAGTGAAGAACTTAAGTGCAAGTATCGTTCTCGCAAAAATGCCGCAGAACCGAATGGTTTTGAGTATAACTACGATACAACTACGGCAACTCCAGCAGCAGGGCCGTCGCAGCCAGCTTCATCATCGGCGGCTCCAGCAGGACCATCACAGCTAGCCGAGACATCCCAAGAGTTCCCACTTAAGTACTATTTTGTCAGGGACGGAAAGTACTATCTCAACGACAATGGGAAAGTTGACCCCTCTGAACGCCCCAGTCACAAATGGGTGTATAATGAGAATGGTTGGAAAGACACTCAGAGGCAAAAGAAATGGCGATATGGGGGGAAACAGGTTTCTTATAAGTGAATTCGTGTTTATGATTGGGTTGCTTTTGCTCTATGTATGCTGTTTAATAGGCCTATCGTACGCAATTAAAAATGGCGTTCAAGTCCCCAGTCACCTCTAATAGCTTCATCCTCCTCCGATTTGTGAGATTCGAGCAACGAGGTTCGCGGCTAAGTCGTGCTCTACGTGTACGAAATAACTAGCGGAATAAGGTACCAAAACTCGCTTGTCTATTCCGCCACTATTTTCATACACGTAGAGGTCGTGAGGCTTATGTACAGGGTCGGAGATTTACCGCCGACAGACTAATCCTTAGTGCCTTGGCATATGCTGGATCTTTTAAATGATCTCCTATCTCACAGTCTAAACGTAACCCAACAATCAAAACCATGCCGCCGCGAACTCAGCCCAGATATAAGATCACTTGGTGGATGCGACTACGGTGGAAGATTCGAAACTTTAAAACCCCGTTATGTCTTCGAGATAGCATCGAGCGACTCCGGCACAACCATCGTCACCCGTACTTTGCACTATTAAAGTTGTTCATTATACATTTGCAGATACCATCTTGGAACTGGTCTTACGACTATCTATTGCCAGAGCCACTCGTCCCTAAGGATATCGCTGGGAACGAGGCTCTCTTTGATCGCCATCACCCTGACATATTCAACTTGAGATACATACCTATCTGGACTATACGCGATACCCCTCTCCGTGCTATCTATCGCCTTTATGAGATATTTATGACGCGGGAATTTGTCTTGCTTCGCCTCGAATGCGAGTATATGTGGCGTCAGCCGGGTCGAAAATGGGTTTTACGTTCAATACCAGATCCTCATGATCCAGATCCTATTCGCTACGCCATGCTTGCTTCTATTGTTGAGGAGCTAGTCAAAGCTTTTAACTGGCGCCTTCAACATGGCCAGAGGAGAAATGGGAAGAATGTTCGCCGGAGCATAGAGAATCCTTGGCCTAAGTATTATCCCGAAGTCACGCCTTCTTGGACAGCGTTTGTTCCTCCTATACAAGAAGAGGATCTGTGCGAGTTACCTCCGGACATGGTACAAAATGGTAAACTATTTCTCGCAGATGGAGGAAGTGACAACTTTGCTCGTCGGAACTTCGACGCTCCTAATCGTTATTTCTATACGACATGAAGCCCGACCAGCGCTTCGCCGATGGAACCTGGGGCAAAGATGAGAATGTGGGAGGCTGATGATTTGGCGAATCGTCCCCATTTGTACGAACCTGTTCAGTTCGAGAACATCCTTCATCTTTGGGAAGCTGATGATTTGGTAAACTACCCCCATTTGTATGAACCTCTTGATATAGGATGGCTTGATAGTTTGGGTACGGAGTAGACCAAGGAGAAGGTCTATTGTAGTCCGGGGAATTCTTGGTATAATCGAATAATATGTTATGAAAAAGCTACCTCCAAAAAAGCCTGGTGTGCAATTCCATCAGGGAGCTCATTCTTTATTCCTTCCTATGGACAGCACAACGCACACAGCCTTGCTCTCTAGCTGCATTTCCATAGAACACTGTCCGCTAAGAATAAACTCTGATCCCACTTCGAATTCAAACGTTGTCTGCCGCTTTATCTCTTGCTCTTAGGTAAGAGTACTGAAAGCAACAGAAGTCACAACAGGGAAGTCACTATAGGGTGATGCAGCGGAGGAGGCTGTAGACTATATACGTTGCCCAAGGATGCGAAGCAGATCTACATCTCCTTGAATTCTTAGGCTCAGACTATATATAATATCATACACCTCGATGAAGCGCTCATATCGCTAACAAGACGTTGCCACCCCTGCTTCTAATATCAACCTCTCTATTTTCTGGTGTGGTAATTGTTTCGCTTTCAACGCCGCTTTGTTGCAACTGCTTAGGCCCTTCTTCTATGGACTAGTTCCATCCAGCTCATCTGTGTTTAGTCCTCTCCAAGAGATCCGAGAAGCATGTCTTAAACCCGCAATCATAATCGCTTGAAAGGCCCATGTTCTGATGTTCAACTAAAACCGCTCTTCCTAGCCAACTTCCTAGACCTTGTCTCCATATGGTGTCTCGATCGAGGTGCATTCACTTGAATCTGCCTATATGTCCTGGGCCTCTTTAGAATCTTCGACCCCACGACAACTTCACCACGCGTTCCAGCAATTCTGGCAACAGACTTTACAAGCCGCGAGGGACGGTGGGCAATGGCTCGTTTGGCGTGGTAAATGTCACGAAGAATATCAGAACCGGCGAAACTGGTGCTGCGAAATGCCTTGTTCGAAACTCCATAGAGACTCATGCAAAGATCCTGCGAGAAATCGACACATTGAAAGCACTTCCACGAAACGTATGTCTTATTGAATCCACCACACACTTTTGCTGATTAGCCATAGCCACGGCTTCTTCAATACTTCGCTGAGTATTACGAACGAGGTGATAGATGGTACACGGGAATACTTAACGATTTAGATGAGCGATATTCCCTTCAAACCAGACCTGAGAAGGTTATCATTATCTATGGCCCATTTGTGCGATTCAATCTTTCAGAAGAACTGTTCCTCAAGCAACCCTTAAACATACGAATGGCGGCATTCTACCAAATACTTCAGGGCTTGGAAGGTTTACATAGCGAAGGCTTCATACACCGGGATATCAAACCTTCTAATATCGGAGTCATAAACCAATCGGCAGATACGATCGAGATTGTTATACTGGACTACGGAGAAACCGTTCGTGCTGAACGCTACGAACCTTGTCCAGGCAAAGCAGGAACAATTCCATTCTTGGCCCCCGAGATGGAACAACGGCCATATGGCAAGGAGGTTGATCTATGGGCGACTGGCATTGTTGGGATGCAGCTATTCGTTTCTGGAGGCAAGTTGCTATGGCGCAACGTCGTAAGTGCAGAGGCTGCATGGAAAAAGCAAGTGGATCTTCTTCAATCGGAATCCGCCAACAGCGTTCAGAATTTACTAGCGTCGATGATTGCTTGGGATCCTGCCAAGCGTACTCCTGCCGAAGTAGCCTTAAAACACCCTTGTTTTAACGATGTTCGGATCGCATGTGATGTGGAAACTCAAGAGGCATCAAAACTAGGAAGCAAGCGAAAGCACACTTGATTAGAGCGGCCGGTTTCGTAGAAGTCAGTGTATTAAGACTATGAAGAGAAATTTGACGCTATACACCGTCTAGGATTGGTCAATCTGTGTCTGTTAAGTTTCGGGTTCAAAGTCTCTTTATTATTTAGTCCCTGCAATAAATATAACGGCTGATTTATTTGGGCACCATTCATACTTGGTTGGCTATAGGTATTCAGCTGGCCCCCTATTTCGCGCTGCTTCATATTCTAGCAAGACTACGAATACTCTAGCTAAGCTCTAATATTAGAGGAAACGCCAATTTAATATCAAAATTCTTTACATTCAGCGTAAAGGTCTCGGACTTATATGATGCCTACATCCAGCTTTCAAGAGAGACATAGCAGAGTTTGGGAGGGAATTATCTTTCTCAATAGGACATGGACTTTAACGGCTTCTAGTCTTGGTCTTAATCCTGTACTTGTCGGCCGAGGTGTCCCAGCTATCTACCATGGTTCTGAGACTCCGCAGACTTATATTGTTCTAGTGACAGGGGATAAATCTGGTGTTATTCGATTCTACAGCAAGGTCTTCCTCGACTCCTTGAGACCGCACACATTCTGCAGAGCTACTAGAGAGGTTGTTTTTAAGGATTCAAGCATCACGTTAAATATCCACGACGCGCTCGAAGCGCCAGAGATAATTCATATAGAACCAGAAAAACTCTTCTCCTATCAAGAGAACTGCTTGTGTTCGGCTTATATCTTCTTGCACGACAGCCAATACGCACTTCGGACCCTTGGCACCGAGAGTATCACTGGCATTGGTGGAAAGGCATTGGTTCTAAACGATGTATCTATTATTTGTGGCTTAGTTCTAAAACCATCGGAGGCCTCTGAACTACAGAAGACCCAGCAAGTCTTTTGTGTCAAAGGCTTAAGGGGCAAACATGTGCGACAGATTAGCCAAGCAGGTCAAGCATATAATGGAGATGTATGCCTTGGTTGGAAATGGGTAGCAAAAGGAAAGCGACGTCCTTTGTCTCCAATACTAGAGGAATTATAAAGACAGTATAGTGTTATATCGCTGGAAGTTGATTAATAGAATAATGATTTGGATTTATCAAATCAAATATCTTTGCAGCAAGACCCTCAATCCTGTTACGTGATCACTCTCTATATACAGCTATCGACAGCATTGTGTACGGAAATCTTAGACTGAGTCCTAAGTCCCGTACTCAAACCACATGAATGGCAGTTCGCCAAGGTACTTTCGAATAAGATTCTTGTCGGAAAGTTACTTCGGTGCTAGGAATGTCAAACCTAGCAAGAGTGCTTGTGGTTCAACGGGGCTGAGGAACTGCATAGGATGGAGAGTAGGGAGGTAGAAAGGAGTGCAATCAAGAGTCCGCCAGTTGGAGTACATCCTACACCATAACGCCTACCACTGCTCAATCATCCGGCATTGCATAGATAGTCTGCACTAACTGTTGCACACCTACTCTGCCTCGTACCCTCATCTCCCTGCCCCACTCGGTGAACCTCATTTTGATAGATCCGTGTAGAAGGCGGTTTCGAATCACAGTTGCGACCTCGGGTCTCAGCAAGACAGGACAGGTCCAGCCATTATAGGCCTTGGTCCGATTTTGGTTACCGTACTCGACGGCCTTGGTCCATTCTGCGATAGTAGCGCGCAACTCGTCTGTTTGACCGTCTATTTCGAAATCAGGCCTGTCGTCGGCGCCTGCAACTTCGAGTTTGAAGGCTTCGTGGCTACTGCGGTGTCGTCTTGCACGGGGGGATGCTCCTGGGAAGCCGTCGAATGCGTCTTCAATTTCCTCCAACTTCAAGAGCATATAATTATGTATGAAAAGGACATCTGCAGAGTCACCCTATTGCTAGTTAGTAAGAGGCAAAGGAGCACAGGATAGATCTTACCAGGTCGAACCCAACACTGATACTAATCACACGCGCATCTGGGCGTCCATTGATAGTTTCGATCTCAGCGTCAAGTTGGTACCTGAAGTTCTCGGGAACCTCAACGACTAAGCTATCAAGCCGCGTTCACATCTCAGCTGTAAATCCATATCTGCAACACGCGCTACTATTGTCCTGTTGGAGGCATTGTGGGGGTTCACAGTAGAGAGACCATCGGTATGCAGCTCTACCCAGACCGCAGGCTGTGTTGGTGTTTCGGAGAGCACAGGGATGGTGGCGATAGTGCTTGGGCTGGTTCGGCATACCAGCCAGAACTGCCTACCCTGTGCCATGTCGGAATAATATGGTTGGAAAACAGACGACATCCTATAGTTAAGATGAGCACTATTATAATATCCATGGGAGTGGGAAATGGGTTGATTTACCTGAGACAGAGTAGCGGCGGTGGTTTGCGGAGGTGAATGGGACGGGGAAATGTTATGATTGCTGTTTGTTCGAGACTGGGCGAAGGGAATCTGATTGCGATTGCTAGCTGGAGCTATTCTGATCTTCTTGGGTCAGGTGGGGGTATCTGGCAGGTGTTTGGATGCCTGGGTTGAGGGGAGAGAGTTGTGGAAGAGATCGACTGGTCCCTCGACTGGCAGATGTGCTACAAAGCGTCCAGGTCCTCTCCGTGGAAAGCAAGTGACTGTCCAACCCTCCACCCCCTCACCCGCCCCCAAAAAGTACAATCTTTCTTGTGCTTTACTTTCGGAATGTGTTCATTTGTAGAGTAATAGAGTCTATTCGTTATGCATCTAGCCCTTTTTTTATTTTAAGGAAGTATGAAAGGGTATTACCTGACTTCTGAACATTTACAACTATACTAAAAGTCATTTTAACTATTGTGCTATGGCAAGCAGGTTTGTATGAACTTGCCACGCTGATCAGTACTTGTGAAAGAGTGGCTAACCGGTTTTGCATTGGTGTGCTGAGAACTGCACCCACCATAAATATCTGAGTAATTTACACGGTGTACTGGTAAATTTGCTCTGGTAGTCTTTGTAATTACTTACTAAGAGATAAGGCGCCTTAAAGGCTTAGGCAGAATGTAGTTGCAGTAAAGCTAGAACTATTCACACAGGAGACATGGCAACTTCTGTCCTTCACTCCAATCCAGAAATCACACAACGCCCGCTGGGAAGCCTTAGAAAGAGCTTCAGGGACTCCCTAGTGGAAGCACGCGTGCATCGCGACCGCGACCGATTCATTGCTTCTATTCGTCACGAAGATGTCTGTTCCCTCGCAGCATCACATCACAATGGCGACGCCTGCACATTCTTCAAGCCGCCAATCCGCGGCAGCTACAACATTTGTTACTTTGTGCATTTTGACTCCTTGAATGATGGAGACGGCGATAGATGGGTGGTGCGCGTGCCTCTGGCTCCATGCCTTGCATTCGGTAGCAGGAGCAAGCTTGAGAGTGAGGTTGCCACAATGCAGTAAGGGTGGTTCTTTATTTGCGATAATGAAGCGACATTGACAGATTTTTAGGCTAATAGCTGAGAAGACAACAATTCCGATCCCTAAGATCCACGCCTACACCCTCAGCGACGACACCAAGCCACTGTCCTCATTCCTTATACTCCAATACATCGAAGGCCGGAAGCTCACCCATACCGACCTCAAAAGGCTCTCGGACGAGCATCGCACAAGTTTATATACCTCCCTCGCTACCGTTTTGATTCAACTTCGACGGCTTGAGTTTCCCTCGATTGGCTGTCTGACGAAAGGGTCGAGTGGTTTCACGGTCTGCAAGAGAACCGTTACCATCGACTTGAATATGCAAGAGCTCGAAGGCCTGGCACCACGCAGTATCCAGAGCCGGTACTGTGGCAGCGGCACCACTCTTACTTCGGCCAACGAATATATTACAATGTTACTTGAGATTGCGGACAATGCTTTTGCTGGGGATCGTAGTCCTATCTCGCAGGAGGGAGAGGATCGTCTCTACCATCTGCATATATTCCGCCAGCATGCCAATGGGTGGGCTAAAAACAACCTTGAGCACGGCCCCTTCGTCCTTGTCCATGGGGATTTAGAGTTATTCAACTTGCTCTTCGATGAGAATATGAACATCGTCTCTGTTCTTGATTGGGAGTGGAGTCGAGTGGTTCCTTGCCAATTCTTTAGGCCACCCTTGTGGCTCAGCAGTACCCCAATTGAGGATCTATCCTACGGCCACAATTACAAGGTTTTCCTCGCGCATTTCGACAAATTCTTGGCCGTTCTGCGTGTCCTCGAACAAGAAAGGTATGGAAACGAGATCTTGACAAATGAATGGGAGTCGGGCAAACAGAAAAGTGGGTTCATGGTTGCTAATGCTTTGGAAAACTGGACTGCGCAAGACTGGTTTGCGAATCGATGGATTAACCCGAGAGTTTATGGTGGGAAGGAAGACCTCAAACCGCGAATAACGGAATTCATGCAAGCTGACCATTCTCGCCAAGCATTTATCGAGAGTCGGGTCCTTGGAGTAGCTCCTTCAACCTCGCAACACAATCAACCAAACGAATCTTGTGACAAATTGTTAGATCGTGGTTCGGCATCTGATTACAAGAGGTATCTCACACGACTCTGGAAAACACTCATCCCCTGTTATGCTCGTTCCCTTCCATTAGCTATAGGAAGCATCCTCCTTGTCGCTGGCGTGTCCCTTCTATTTCGAAGGCGGCGTTTATTTGAGTTCTCGTTTTCCCTCTCGACATATGCATATACTACCTAAGCTGAATCAACAAGATCCTTGAGATTCTTCAATTCCTCATCTACCTCCAACTTTTCCTCTTCCAAGCGGTCGATCGCGAGGTCCAAGGCTTCCAGCTGATCCTCATTGGTAAGAGTAGACGGTTCTTTCCCTCGTTTCCTTGGGGCGGCAGTTGATGATGATCCCATGATGTCAGCTGTATCTCCGTCCTCCATCGCGTTACGGATTTCTGTCATCATGTCCTTCTTTTCCTGGATCATCTCCTGTAAATTCTCCTTCCGTCTCTAAAGACTCTCGAGCTCTTCAATACGGGCTCTAGTAATCTTCGTAGACATCTTAGCGAGGGGGACTTGTTAGAATGTAGATAAATGTACAAGGTGACGTGACACAGAGGACATACCTTTCCTTGACGCTCGTGCGATGTAAAAACAGAAGATAGGCGAAGATTCTTGCTACTGGTTTGCTGGACAATAGCAATGTATTTTAGAAACGCAAATTTCAACACAAAGACTGAGAAACATGACTGCACCTATAAATTAACTCGTCTTGCATTGTGATGCGTTGGCAGACTCTCGGTCTTGGCATCTTATCGCAGCCTCCTCGGCCAGGCAGCGAAACTTTTTTGATCTCGGACCAGCGACGCAATGTTCCAGCACTAACACTACGAACTACTCCATGCAATGAGTGTCTGGATTTTTCATCACGTAGCCTTTCTGATAACGTTATGTCAAAAATTGAAACCACGCTTATTTGCCCAGCTGTGCTGAGGCGAAAACCCACGTATTGGAATGGTACCCCGATCGCCACAGATCCAAACATCTGCCAACGCAATAACACATACGATGCCGCTCCCCGACATTTCATGCCTTACGAATCCTACACACAAGTACAATATCCACTGCTTCCATCCTCCACCCTCGCTCCAACCGGCTCTCCCACTCTTTATCCCACCGTATTGCCAAAACTCCCACCACCGCCTCCATCTGCCATCCCTAGACCAACCTTTTCGGATTCAGGTCGAAGGTCCCCTGATAGCAATTCAAAAGCTCCTTCCAAAGGTTTCATGGCATACACCTAATCACTCACCTATATTCCCATTGCCAGGCGGCCCCGAACTGGCAAAGCTGGCGTTCAAAACAATATATTGCCGGGAGGTGGATCCTGATGTCCCTGGGGATATGGTTATACGCGATGAGTACAAAGGCTGGCTGAGGGAGGCTAGACCGGATGTGTAGGTGATTTCTTGTGAAATGCTTGCCTCTTGGACCCTATACTAACACGTCTTTAAATTCAAGTATGATTGATTATTATGGAATCACCTTCGATCACCTCGTGCCAATCGACGACATCGATCCAGAAGTGCTGCAGATCAATATTATGGAAATCGAAGATGATGGAGGCATATATGCAAACAAGTATAGCCGTTTTCGTATCGATCCAGCGGATTATACTGGCAAGAAGGTTCTTGCTCTGCCGAGATGCTGTCAGACAAGAAAGGGAACTACGGATCGAAGGAGGGTTAACGAAGCTGTGAATACGAGGGATGGGAGGGCTTAGGAAGTTGGGAAAGGTTACATGAGTGGCAAGGATAGGATATAGTTAAGAGATGCGATTTCAGAGCGGAAGTTGAGTGGTTTCCAGAAGACAGAATACATATAGGGTCGACAAAAGAGTAAATCGGAAATATCAGAAATGAGGAGAAGTCTAGAACATATTATGTCTTTTCCTCTGCCCATCCACCGCTTCTTTGCTATCATATAAGTCAAACCTTTTAACTCGCATT
>QGMF01000754.1:0-18132 GCA_007821475.1 Lachnellula arida
TACTAGGCTTCCCCGGTGATCTCATATTGGACTCACTCAGACTGAAGTGTAACCGCTGCCGATCCAATTTGATATTACAGCAAGACCTTAGGCGGCCGTGCCAAGTCTGACCTTTTGTTGCTGCGCTTGTGAAACTTCTCTGCTGGCAGGCACCGGCAGAAACATGCTCTCACCCTAAGACAACAAATACCATCAAGATCATCCTGTAGTGGATATCGATGCTAAAGGAGTGGTGGGGTATCTAGAAGTACAGTAGGAGCCCGAGACTTAATCAGCCGCCTTTAGCACTTTCTCTAGTGGCAAAGTTGAGTTCAATAATCGCCAAAAGCATTGTAAACTAATTCCAATAAGACCGCACCAAGATGACTGCGAGACTTCTTTACAAAGGTTAGAGGAGATGATGTCTCGGTGGCTAATCCTTCGTTTGGCAACCTAAACCATGCAAATTCTGTGGCTTTGTTCACCTCGTCCACTAATCTGGATATTAATGGAGGGGCTTGAGGGAAACCCACACCTCACGATCCGTATTGCTGGCATCGGTCGAAGCCTCGGATGCAATTATAGGCATGCCGGAGCGCGGAGATCATTTCTTGAGCCGTTCCACGGACGCACCGCTTGCTAGGGCTCCTTTTCTGTTGCAACCTTCAGCTGAGCTGAGAGCGAGCGGCCTCTTTTCCCCGAGCCTCTTGGGTGTTGGGAGTTGGCGCCGTCAATAATAATCCTCGCGATATCACGTCTCACCCCACCTTGACTTATAATTACGGCGTAGAGAATAATATATGGATTTGACGATGGAACACCGGAACCTTGTCGTGCTTCCTTGTTAGGTGTACAATAATATGGCCTCCGAGGACCGCCGGTTGAGACTGAGTTTCCTAGCCTGGAGCTCGCTGATCTCAGGAGTAGGAAAACATCCTAAACATCTCTTTGAGGAAGCTGAAATATCATTACTGTACTGTGTCGCCGACGCGCAGGATGTTCTTGCTTGTGATGCAATGAACCGGCGCAGTTACCCTGTCGGGAATGATGGTTATTTTGAGTTCAAACTTCGGGCTCCTATACCAACTACTAGGGATGGGCGATTCTTAATTATTAAATTAATTATTAATCCTATAATTTTAATTAAATAATAATCCTATCTTAATTAATTAATGCATAAACTTATGCTGGATTATGCGCACATTATGCATAATATCTATCCCTAGTTTTTGTACACCAGGTAGAACTTAATAGAAGTAGTGCAAAGTGCTTATATGAGAATTTAACTATACTTCTATATACACTATAAATAGGTGGCCCTAGAGGTACTATATTATAAATAACTAAGGGTATATATATCTAAAGTGGATACTTTATATAAACCTAGCCTTGTAGTTGGCCTACTAAGGAGGGCCCACTTTAATTAACGATTAATCCTATATTCGCGTTAATAATAATTTTAACTTAATCCAATCCAAATTAACTTAATCGCCCACCCCTACCAACTACTGGAGGAGTTACTTGGTGGAAAGAGTTCAATCTCCTTGATGTTTTACCCTTCGTGCACGTTTGTGGTGGTTTCCTAATCATGCAGAGCTTCAAACAAATACCCATGCGGATTGTATTCGTATGCTCTCACTGTACTCCACAAGATCGGGTACTTTGGCACAGAACGGGGCGAAGTATGGTTCTGTAAGAAGTTCACGTACTGTAGCCCTGGACTCGCAGTGGCAATAGTCTGCCTCTGCACCTCACCGTCGTCCACGAGACTACTGTATCGTACCTAGTTGGTTGCTTGCCAGCGGCTCCTTGCCTTCCTGATCCGAAGTTCAAAGGATGCTCAAAACACTAATGGTCACTCTACGATGCACGGCTTCCACTCATGCTCTTACTTCGAAGTACATAAACCTACCCACTTTGCGTATTTGCAGATACGCATTAATTGCCTCAGATGATTAGTCGTTGCAGCAGCTCGCACATCCAAATGCACTAAAAGTTTGCGTCTAGAACTCAGCCACAGATGTGCGCAAGTCATCGGGTTACAGGGCTGGGCACGCAGGCAAGAAGGTTAAGAAATTGCTGCGAGTCAGCTTAGCACTATAATTGAAGCCGTCAAATAATGACAGAAAAAAGCAAATTTTGGCCACGTCCACGAGGTCCATGTCCATATCCAGCCGGGAATTAGGCTTTGTTTGACATGCCGCTTATGAAATCCTTTGGACCACTTTTGATACAGAGCTCCGAGTGCGACACCCATGGCTTTGTGTTATTATTTGGCGTAGGTAGTAGTGGGGGATGGCTGGGTTGGTTTTGATGTGCGCAAACAGCCCTTGAGAGGATAATGCGGGTGAGCGGGAGGATGACCCCGAGGTTGTCCAATACGGAGGTAGCATGATGTCCAAAGTTTCTGCTCAAGAGACACTTCTCGTGGCACTGGCGGTTCAGGCGGAGTGGAATGAGTGGTATCCGCGTCCTGACTCTTGCCTGCAAGTGCATCATCAAACCAGACAGGAAAGCTTGATTACGATGCCTTGCTTGTTGCCGTTGAGCTCACCGTGTCTTTTGAGGTCAGGCCAAGACAGGGCGAAAAGGCTGACTGACGATAGACTGCGATGTAGAATGGCTTCGTAAGGGCGGAGTAAGAAGTACGGGAGGAACATGGCATGGCATGGCATGGCCTCGGTATTACTATGGATGAAGTGGCCTTTCAATGCATGCTTTCTGCTTTGTCGTACCATTCGAAGCAGAGAAAGGCAAGACAGAGACTGGGTTGTATATGATTTCAAGATCTGATAGGAAAAGGATCGAGGGGTAATAAGTGCAAGGTACTTGTAAGTTCATGTGAAAAGGGGAAGGTTGCTCTTATCGATAAGAATTGGTGGGGTAGTACCTCCCCTCCGGTCCGTCATTTGATCAATTCCAGTGAAAGATGTAGTAAAGTACCAAAGTATCTTCTTGATACAGAAACACATCTGCTCAATGTATTCGCTCTGGCTACGAGTTGAGATGTAAGCACTGCACGCACTTACTTCAATTCAATTGACAGATTGCCTCCATTTACGTCCCTCAAAAGGACTGATATTGTAATCAACATGCTTCTAAAATATGTAGCCCAAGCATGCCAAAACGCGCTAAAATGTTGCCGCAATGACATACCGATAGCCTGGCCTGGCACTCAAAGACCTGAATCTCGCGACCACAATAACATTGTTTGATACGCAAAAAAACAAGAGCAGGAATTATGTCTTTGCATACGCCTCCTGCAAAGATCCATTTGCCTGAACCCGACCAGTTTGATGGACCACGAGAAGAGGTAATTACTTTCCTGAAGCCCCTCCAGCAATAAATAAACAATTAAACAGGTCCAATCGAATGCCAGCGACAATGAGTACCAGCATGCGCTTGAGGTAATCATCATCCAACAATACAATACTTTCAGAGCCCATGCTAATGCGCCCACTAGGTCGTCTTCGATCCTCAAAACGCGTACCGCCGAAAATCCTCCCTCGTTACCTCAGAGGCTATCCCTGTCCCGCAGATGAAGAATACAGAATGCTACGTACATGCATTGTTGGAGGAGCAGAGGAATATGGGACGCTCATCATCTGGTGCTCTAGACGATATCGCCGAGACTCTTGGAGAGCATCGAATTGCTAGTGGGGAAAATTCTGTAGTAGAGCCCAAGACAGGTAGCGAAGAAGACAGTGTGCTGGGGCAAGAAGACGAGCAAGCATGGAAGGAAAGGCTCGAGGCAAAAGATCAGGAATCCACAAATGGTGACAGCAAATCAGTGACGCCCAAGCAGGCGGAACCAAATGAAGGGCACAGTCGGCTGTTGACGAAGAAACAACTCTCAGATATGGCATGGGGAGTCCGAGAATTAAGCAAACGGTTCGGAAGCATACGGTTGAAATTAAAGGTCAAGACTGTATTCCTCCTCACGAAGGCTCATGATGAGACACTTATTTGGAATACGAGGGAGGTCGCAAAGTGGTTGCTCAGTCCGGACCGACAAGTACGATATACGGTATGGGTGGAAAATACCATGGAAGCGAACAAGAAGTTCGACGCCAAAGGCCTTTTGGCGGAGCTAGAGAAAGAATACGCCCAGAAGAATAGCGAGCGCGATGGGGACAAGAAGCTAGAGAAGAGGCTGAGGTACTGGACCGACGATATGTGCAGAACAAGACCACATACGTTTGATTTTGTGGTAACTTTAGGAGGTGACGGAACCGTCTTATATGCGAGTTGGCTGTTTCAACGTATTGTACCGCCAGTCTTAAGCTTTGCATTAGGGAGTTTGGGGTTCTTGACAAAATTTGATTACGACGAATTTCAAGATACACTCACGAAGTCATTCAGAGATGGCGTTACGATCAGCTTGAGATTACGATTTGAGGGGACCGTGATGAGGAGCCAAAAAAGAAAAGGATCTGCTCTGAAAGAAGGAGACAGCGAATTAGAAGATGGCGAAACAGACCTGAGTCGGGATCTGGTTGAAGAATTAGTCGGGGAGGAGAAAGAAGATGAGAGAACACATCGACCTGATGGGACATACGAAATCTTAAACGACATTGTCGTTGACCGAGGTCCAAATCCAAGTCAGTACTCCTTCAATATATAAACATTTTGCTAAAATCTTCAAGCCATGTCTTCAACCGAAATCTTCGGCGATGACGAATACTTCACATCTGTCCAAGCAGATGGACTCTGCATCGCCACACCCACGGGCTCAACAGCCTACAATCTCGCCGCAGGTGGCTCCCTCTGTCATCCCGAAAACCCCGTTATTCTCTTAACAGCCATCTGCGCGCACACTCTCTCCTTCCGACCCATCATCTTACCAGACACGATCGTGCTCCGGATCGGTGTCCCCTACGATGCTCGGGCTAGTAGTTGGGCGAGCTTCGACGGCAGAGAGAGAGTAGAGTTAAGACCCGGGGATTATGTTACGATTAGCGCGAGTCGATACCCGTTTGCGAATGTTATGCAGCAGGGAAGGAGGTCGGAGGATTGGGTTAATAGTATTAGTGGGAAATTGGGGTGGAATACAAGGCAGAGGCAGAAGCAGTATAAGGAATGGTCTATATGATCTATTTGCGCGGTGGTCTTCTAGATAGAATATAATTAATACAGAGATCCATTGGATATTCTGAAAATGGGGTTAGAACGCGATCGCATTTGCTGGCCTGTTTATTTCATACACATTCTACTCGAGTGAGTATTTCCGCCCGGTACTCCTCTCCTTATGTGTTGTTTGGGTTCCAGTCTACACAGCCGTCTCTTAATTGCTTTGAAAAGGGAAACTGTAGCTTCACGTGTGGCTCTTGATTCGCCTGAACTTCCCGAAAGGCTCAAGAAGTTTGGCTCGATATTGGGAACTGTACGGCATCATCGTTCTTTCCCCGTTTGAGACTCGAGAGTATTCACATTGAAAGTCATGTGGATTGACATCTACTTTCACTTTTGAGTGGATATCCTTGAACCCCAGTGATTCATAGCCTGCAGTTGCCCAAATCACTCATACTTAACGGTCCTCATCGAAGCTCTTATTCCCACATCTCCCACTCATCAACCACCTCCCATTCAACACCATAACATCCAAAGCAAAGTCTTCCCGTCACAACCATGCGTCATTGCTAGCTATTCGATACCCTCCAGTCATCAAGGGCAATTACTCCACTCCAGAGTATCCTCGAGTCGCGGTCCCTCCAGTAAAAATACTGCGCCTCAAGTTTCCCAACACATATATAAGTATCAGTCACACCGGTACGCAAGCAGACCCCTTTTCCTCTTCTCCAGTTCAAGTAATGCCACTTTCAGCATTTCTAAGGAGAAGTCCTCCCCGTATCTTACCTCTTCCCAATTCGATGTTTCCCGTGGTGTTTAAAACCCTTGCTAGTCACAAGTCCATACACAGAGTCATTCTTTTTCATTCACTATTTGGAGGTTTTCTTGGTTTGGAGACCCTGTTTTGCCTTGAAAGTCCTTCATTTCATTTCAGAAAACTCATCATCTATTTCCACAGTAGAAGATCGTTCAACGAAAAGTCAAAAACAATATTTGCTTGATCGCTTCGGTCGTTAAGTGCGTGCTGCTCTTAATCCTCGGTCGTTCTTGCACTATACATTAGCTTTGAAACGAGCCTCTTTCTAGCAGGAGTAGTCTTCCTCTAAATGGTCCATATTCCTAAACAAATATTACTTAGAAAAGCACTAATAATATTAGTAGATTTACAAGTTCCACGGAATTCCATTCTTAGCCAACAGTCGTTACCTGCACGAAACCATCGAGTAATCGAGCCCCAATGCCAGCCCGCCGTTCGCCAAGATCTGTCGAGCGTTTCTGCAAAGGCCTCCAGCTGGAGAACCTTACATTCAAGCAGATTGCAGTCCTCCTTTCGCTCGCGCAACTGTCAGGCTGGTCAGCAGATCGCATTGGCTTGAAAATATATGATCTCTATCATGTCAAAGTTACCGCGGAGCAAATCTGGAACTTTTACCAGAAATGGACCCTCGACCGCGATGACAGCAATGAGTTGGAAGATGCGGAGAAAGTAATCGCAGAGTGTGTACTCGCCGACGCTGGGATCACACTAGCACACCCCGATCCCAACGTCAAGCGGGATTATGTGGGAAGACCATTGAGCAAGACCACAAAACCTGTAAGTCTCGAAGGCTAAATCTCTGGCAAAGTTAGATTACTCACACATATGCCCAGACAACCGTTGCCCACGGAAGTAGATGGTCATGGTTGCCCAATGTAAGTGCTATGAAGATGTCTGGTCCATAGTTCTTACTAATCATATAGGCTATCAATGAACGACCCATGTGCCCTGGTTTTGATGCACAATCGCGCAGACAGAGCACAGACTGGTTAGCAGCTCGCAAGAAGAAGTCTTCTTGGGGAAAACTCGCACCCGTAGAAGATGCCATCGTTGCTCAATTCGGCAGCAAGGTAGAATCCATCTTCAGAGATGTTATGAGGCGTTGGAACCGGACCATGCAGGAGAAGATCCGAACCGATCGTCAATTTCGAAAGATCAACCAACAGGCGCATGTTGTCCTGATTGTGAAGTTTCTGAGGAAATTCCAGTTTCAATACGAAGAAGCTTTCGGGTACATGGAGACCCAAAAGTCAAACCTACTCAATGAGGTTGTACCACACGGTACCGTACTCATTAGAAGCACTGGCTATGGTGCTAAATTGGTTCTGGGGCTCATGATGGCAGACAGGATTCACGTGGCGAGAGCTTTCAGAGAACAAGAACGACTTCTAATCGGATTACTGGAGGTCGACCATACGACCCTCAAAGAAGACGAAAACCAGTGCCCGATTTGCCAGGATGAGATGGGCGTCATTAATTCGGATGGGGTTAAAGAAACCTGTATTGAAATGGCCACCTGCTGCAGCCAATATTTTGGAGAAGATTGCCTGAAAATATGGTTCGGTGTGAGCAGCAGCGATGGAAGCACAAAGTCATCATGCCCTTACTGCCGGTACAATGTTCCAAAGCCTCTTCTAAACAAGTTCTTGGGCTACGTTGATGAATCTGACGGATACAACACCGACGACAATGATACCGAGCAACTTAGCGCAGAGGAATACCAGCAACTTGTCAACATACCGAGCAGGAATTCTACCCCGCAAAGCCAGTCGGATCTAAACCAGGGATCACAGGTATGCAAATTTCTACTGCCTTGTGCGGGCATATTCGAGAGTTCTAAATGTCTCAAAAACCCGAGGCACTGAGGGAATACTACTGTTCTCCAGTATCTTTCTTGATTAGGCGATGCTGACTCCATAAACTTGCAGCTGAACGAGACCATCGGGGTAGCAACCAGTGGTGGTCCAATGGACATCGACGACGACGACTTCCACATGGAAGGGTGACGGAAATAGTATGCGGGGAGATTTTCTCTGGATTTTCGGAACACCTAGATGCATATATTTTACGATGATTTGGGTGGGCAAGTAGCACTTGCATGTATAATGATATATTTACGGTACTTTGGGATGGTTTACGCATGTAGGATGACTCAGGAGTATAGGGGGACGGCTTACACGGATGGACGGATTGGAGGATGCATTTTTACCACTTTTGTTATCTCCTGCGATGTTTCTCTTTTGCCGTTGGCATGCATTGAGCGAGACTTTTGGTATAGGAGGCGTATTTAAACATATGGGCAGCGAGGCATTGCATACGTACATACATACTTAACCTCAAACTGCACCCAGAAAGCTTGTAGTTTGCGTGGGAGATTTGAGGTGTTGAGACGTGGTATCCTGGATTGGTTTTCTTTTTACAGGTCTGACGAGTGATGGAATGAGTGAGTGTTCATGTATGCTTAGGTTGTGCTTCGCAAGGACATCAAGTTAAACGTTGAGAAGAGGGATCAGAAGACAGTAGAGCAGCTGGATACAGAAAGCGGCATTTATTTCCATCTACTGTAGTTATCCCACTCCGTCTAGGATATTGTAAATCGGTGCCGCTTTTCTGTCTACCGCGTACGTACCTGTATGTTAGAGGTTGACGATACAGTCAACTTTGACAGGGGAATAGGTGTCGTATGTAAATGGGGAGGGAATTACTAGACCTGGTTGTTTAGTTTCTCAGCACGAAGCATATGAACATGTCGAAGATTGTTTAGCTCCTCCCAAGGCGGAACATGTGGCTCACGCAAACAAAACCAAAAACTGCGGCGATTTTGGGCTCTGGAGTGGAAACCGAGGCACTTGCCTCTTATTCCAACATGTTTGAGGCGCACAATAAGACGGCCTCCAACTCCCAATGCAATGCAACAGTGCTCCAAACCAGCTCTACTTCACAACCTCACACGCGGTTCACGAGAAATCGCACATCGGTATTCACTCAGCTCCACGGGAAAAAAAACATGCTGGACAGGGAAATAGTATTGTCTGTTGCGCTGACCCAGGCAAAAGAGCAAAGTCCAGGGCCAATCCCAGTGTTCATGAGAGAAGACTCAATCCATCCTTCAGCAATCCATCGGTCCGGTATCCCATGAAACCTTCAAGAAGAAGCTCCGCAGCACATCCATCGTTCCGAAAAGCTAACCAGCAAACCAAATCTCCCCCCGTTTCGGTTCAACCCATCCGTAAAACTCCATGCCAATGCGTAACCATATTGATCACTTTTGCCCAGTTTCGCAGATTTCGATTTGTTGTGCTGGTGATTTAACGGTGCTGCGGGGTGTGTTAGAATTCACTATCTTCATAGCTCGAGTGTGCCTATCCATCCATCGCATACCTTGACAAATCCAATGTCCGAGGCCTTCTCTCTGAAGCATTGTCGGCAGATGTTCAGTCCATACTTGCGGATGAGACCAGCTTTGTGTGTGCAGACACGGCTATTCCATACCATTAGTAAATGCATTGGTCCCTCACTCGCACTCGCACTCCATATCCCCCACGATCGGAGCAACGTACCAGGCACGGGCGCCCTTTCCGTAGGTGCGGGGTCTTGAGTTCCAGACGGATTCGTGGGACATGATTGCGGGTTTGAGATTATCTCGTCGTGCGGGTTCGACTGGAGATTTGGTGTGCTGTGCTTTGCGCGGTGGTGTTGTCGAATCGTTGGGATCTCGAATATATTTTTGAAATGGCAGCTGTGGTGTATAATTTGAGGTTAGCCGAGATCACGTGGGTGGAGTTCCTAAAATGGAATGGGCTGAAATGTCAACCTCACGTCACCTCTCACTCACCCGTAGCCAAACTTCACCTACATCCTTCGACAAATGATATGGACATCGACTGTATTTAAAAAGCGAAAGGTCTTTTCATGCATCCTTTTAGTAGTAGATTCATGATGATTTGTGGGTTTTATTGATGAGTTTTGCTGCAGTTAATGGTGGATTGGTTAGATCTCGAAAGGAAATGCCAGCGATTTGTTTCTTTTATTTGCGGTGATACAGTATTAGCCTTCTCAAGTAAGGTCCTCTACGTTTGCTGTCACTTAATATTATTATCGTATCCTTTCAGATCAGAAGTATTTATAGGGTCTGTCTCCCCCGCGTTGCCGACGGACACTCTTCTGTTTCAAAATTGGCTCTTCTATCTTTACAAAACTGCATGATGGATGGACATTACCAGTTCAAAGTACACAGGGACTTTTTATACTCTCTTATGTCAAAGGTACTATACCCCAGAAGATCTTGCGTCTTTGTCCTACAAACTGTGATCGTAGTTACCTAGTCCTTTGATTTGCGCCGCACACATTGCGTTATTTTCCGCCATTCAACTTGGGCTTAATCGTAATTGATGTGCTTTTCATTCTCTGCTTTTGGTGATCTTGAAGCAGATCAAGAATCCGTCTGATTATGTGCTGCTGTGCACTCTCAAAACATGGTTGCGTAAGATTTGGAGCTTGATTGCATGAATGTTTCTTGTTTATTGCAGTAAGAATGTTAAAATGAACAACGAAACTGCCTTTCTCCTAGATTCTTAGATGTGTCCTGTTAATTGGTAGTATCGCTGGTGTCTGTTATGAGGATGTTATACTGTCGCGCAGCAGTGATGCAGCCCACCTCTCTTACTTGTGGTTGGGCCTGTTCAGGAAAGCCTCTATTCACAGCCGCAAATCTTGCTACCCGCCATCTCAAAACTTTCTCGGCAAACCGTGGCCTTCAGACCGACAAGTCCCCGACTTAACGAGTGTCTGTATATAGCGAAATATGCAGAAGTATTCCAACAATTCATTACAGTCAACGGTTCAGCTGTTAACAACAGTCCGCAATGACGTTAAATCTAGCGAGCTACTAACACTTCCAGCAAGCATTAGGTACCTTTGCTTCAAAATCCACGGATCCGGGTTTCTAAAGTGCCGCCACTATCATTGGCTTGAGCCTGGAGTTTCCAAATCGGAAAACCCCTTCGGGGGTTTAGTAACAGGGGCCCTCTTTGAGGTGACCTGTGAGTTTTGCTATTTTGAGTGTGTAAACTTTTTTTTTCTTTTTCTTTGCATTTTCCTGCAGGTTGCCTTGTGTTCAATTTCTTTTTGATGGCCTCTATTTACATGTCTTTTGATACTTTCCTAGGTAGGTAGTGCTTAAGCGAGAAACTGGAGGCAATGGTTGGTGTAACCAAACGGCAGGTGCTTCTTTGTTTTCATAATCCCATTGAGAGTTTCACGTGGTAGACGTAGTCGCATCAGATATGTTCCTAGAATACGCGTAGTGCTTTTAAATGGCATGTTCACTGGATTATAAAATACAAGGAGTCGAAGCATTTACAATACACGGACGGTCCTTCAGGTCAATGTAATTTTGCTACATACAGTCTAAAAGTGTGGAGGGGCGTTTGTGGGGGATCTGGAGCGACGACGATGTGCATTCCTAGATCTCGGATATGCATCCCTAGATCTTGATCGGGGGCGATATGTATCGGCTCTGGCTGGGCTTCGATAGCGAGGCCGCTCTTCCCGATCGCGGTAGTTGTCTCTTGGATTTCTTTGGTGGTCGCCGTTTCTGGATGGACTTGCACTGCGCGAGCGCCTTGAGGGCTTTCCTCGTCGCCGAGGATCCCGTTTGGGGGCTCTTGTTCGCCGTTTGCGGGGAGGACCATCGGTCATTCGCGCATCTCCGTCCGGTTGAACCTCATTCAACGTGTCTCTGCCTTGCATGGCCCTCTTCATATCATTGAAGACGTTATCCTGCTCAGTCCAGGTCGAGGTTAATTGTCTCTATTATGATCGTTAGTATTATTCTTCTCATTTCGTGAAAACATCTGTCTCGAACTTCGAAAAGCGAGAACCGCGTACCTTCTGCTCTGCCCACCGCTCCGTGAATTTTTTCTCCTTCTTTCGTATCTTTGGAGGGAATTTCGCTTTCAGGGATTGTCCATTCTTTTCTGCCAGCTCAAATTTGGATCGAAAAAATCTGGCTTCGGACTCCTTCTCAGCTTCCTGGGCCTTCAGCAAATCCGCCAGCTGTCTCGCATGCTTCTCTTCCAACGCCCTCCGTTCCGTTTCCTCATCGGCACGTATTTGCTTCGCGGCCATTTGTTGCTTCTCGTTGCAATGGTCGTTCCATGATGCTTTGAGTTCCTCGAGTTCACGCTTGTCTTTGGCGATCTCGTCGAGTCTCGCTTGGTTCTGTCCTGGTCGGCGAGAAAGCTGGGCGCGATATTCTCCCTCGGCCCTCATGTAGCGCTCGCTGGTATCGTCCATGGTGCTCGTAGCAAGTAACGGACGGCTTGGGGTGACGAAATTGGGTGTGTGTCGAGGTAATTGGCGTTGAGATTCAAAGGTCAGAAGTGGGGAGTTGAAGTTGAGGGGAGGTCGAAAGTGAATTGCCGTCACTCCGTCTGAAATTCTGCCAATTTTGACAGCATATATGGGTTTCCAGTCTCCTTTGTATCGAACGATCACTGAGCCCCGAGACCTAAGCGACATAAAACTCTTTTGGACGAATGTTTGATTGATATAAGGTGCATTTAAAGCTCCGTTACCTGCTATGTATGGGGGCTAGTCACAAGGGAGCTGGAGAGAATGGTACACGAGGAAAGTGGTAGAAATATGTTCCTATGGACATAAAACCTTGAGTATCTTTTGAGCGATGGAGAAACCGGGAATGTAATTGCGAATCAATGGAAATGAAAGAAAAAAATGTCCTTGGAACATTCGTATATAGTTCTAGGTCCTGGGAAAGCAACTCCCTCGTTCTTCCCTACCTCGGATCAATTCAACCACATGCTGTGCTACTACACAGTGGAATTTGGTTATACTTGCGACTAATGGTGAAACAAACATATTGTGAGTATGCCTAGGTATGCAAGTAGAATTGAAAGCAATCTTGGTAAAAATAACTCGAAGAACCTCCCGAAGTAGACCTTGCAGGGATGGCTCGGATCCGCAGACGAGGCTGAGGAGCTGAGGAAAGCAATTTAAATATGTTGCTAGGTCGTTATCTCAACATCAACAACGAACCACATTTCTCCTGGATCTTTGAAATTGTTTTGTTCGTGTGACTAATTCTACTCAAGAGCAAGAATCACGGATCCGAAACTCAACGTTGACACGGAGGTCTTATTTCGGCACCCAAATATAAAACTACAATGGCAGCCGTGTCAGTCCCCAATGGGGAAGCACAATTGGAGAAGAAGCTCGCAGATGTCAGCCTCGGAGAAGACAAAACCAATGCTACAGCTGGCACGGTGACTTCAACACAGTCTTCTTCTGTTGCCGCCTCACTTCGAGAAAAGCCTGCTGGGCCATTGAAGACCCCAATCGTCGATCCAGTCGAATCTGCCGTTCCCAGCCCTCCTGCAACCCTCACAGCCGACCAGCAATCCAAATACGAGTCCTTATTAGAGACGGTCAAGTCATGGGAGGAAGTGCCGTCAACAACAGGGAAAAATGGGCCCGTCACCGAGAACGAGATCATGTGGTTGTCGAAAGAATGCCTCCTTCGATATCTTCGCGCTACAAAATGGCACACTGCAGACGCAGCAAAGCGTATACTGGGCACACTTACATGGAGACGTGAATATGGGGTTGAGGATCTGACCGCAGATGAAATTTCACCGGAGAACGAGACGGGGAAGCAGCTTATCTTGGGATACGATATTGCGGCTAGGCCATGCCAGTATCTCAACCCGGGCAGACAGAATACGGAACCTAGCCCGCGACAGGTACAGCATCTGGTGTTTATGGTGGAGCAGTCAATTCAGTTGATGGTACCCGGACAAGAGACATTGGCTCTGTTGATCAACTTCAAGAGCTCGAAGAGCAGGTCAAATACAGCCCCTGGGATTGGACAGGGTAGGGAGGTATTGAATATTCTTCAGACACATTATCCGGAGAGGTTAGGACGGGCTTTGATCATTAATGGTGAGTTCAAGAAATTTTCCAGACTGTATAATTACTTACTTTATCACAGTCCCCTGGGTCGTCTGGGGTTTCTTCAAATTGATCACGCCGTTTATTGACCCGTTGACTAAGGAGAAGTTGAAGTTCAATGATAATATGCGGCAACATGTTCCACCTCAGCAGCTGTGGAAAGAGTTTCAGGGCGATCTTGACTTCGAGTATGACCACGAGGTCTACTGGCCGGCGCTTATAAAGCTCTGTGAAGAGAAGCACTCCGAGCAACGAGCACGTTGGGTCAAGGCGGGAAAGCATTATGGAGAGAGCGAGATGTACATGAGGGGAGGAGACGCTCCAAGTGTTGGATCAGCACCAGGCAAGGAGACAGGCGATGCGCCAGACGGTACTCTAGAGAAGGGAAAGGAGGCCGAAGTACCGGTGAAGGAATAAATCTCGGAGTACAACGAGGTGGAGACATCTATACAGACTCAGGAAACCCAGTCCTCAAGCAATTGGAATGTTTGAAATGGCCCTTCGGTCCTTATCACTGAGACACTTGGAATTTGGAGGCCCAGGCTGGGTGTGCCAATAAGTAGAAGCGAATTGGACAATTAGGTTGCTTTGCCTAGATAATAAATAATACTTAGATTACAATAAACAATAAATTGATACGCTGCCAAAGAAAATTGCTCGTGGTCGTTTCGCCCCAAGCTTTGAAGCTCTCCTTCGCTAGCAACATCACCAACCTCACAAAACCCAAGCTCCACCAAACATCACCCACAACACACCACTCCATGCGCCAGAACTGCTAAGAACAACACATCTGGTCCGATGCCACACCGGTCCTGCCTACCACACCAAGCAGAATGGCATCCTCACAGCCCGTAAAGCCACCACTGGCAGGAGCAGGCCAGCCCGCACAAGCCCAACGAGGCTCCTCCCAAGCCGGCCTGAAATACCCATCCAGCGGCAAGACGATCTACAACCGGCCCCTGAACCGCAGCCGGACGCAGGAGCTCAGCCAGGCAAGCTTTGCCTACCTGTTTGGGGAGATGGTCAGCTATGCGCAGAAGCGCGTTACGGGCATTCAGGATCTGGAGAAGCGGTAGGTCATGTTGCATATCCTCTAGATTGCACACACTGCAGAGACGCAATTTCATTGTTCGATTGGGTGGGGTTGAGGTGCGCGATGGATATATACAGATACTGATTGTGCGTGCTCTGTATACAGATTGAACGTCCAAGGCCACCCCATCGGCCTCAAGCTCCTCGATCTCCTGCTCTACCGCGAGCCCACGCGCTCGCAAACGCGCCCCCTTAACATTATCGCCCTGCTGCAATTCATCACCACCGCGCTCTGGCGCCACCTGTTCTCGCGGCCTGCAGACGCCCTAGAAAAATCTTCAAACCCAGAGACGCCGGACGAGTATATGATCTCGGACAACGAGCCGCTGGTGAATCAGTATATCAGCGTGCCCAAGGAGATGAACCAGCTGAACTGCGCGGCGTTTGTTGCGGGTATTGTGGAGGGTGTTTGTGATGGGGCGGGCTTCCCGGCGAGGGTTACGGCGCATAGTGTGGGCAAGGGAGAGGAGGGTGAACTGTGGCCGGGGAAGACGGTTTTCTTGGTGAAGTTTCAGCCGGAGGTTGTGGAGAGGGAGGCTTATTTGGGGAAGGGTTGAGTTATTGAGAGATAGAGAGATAATACTGGTCATTTGGGTGGCGTATTGGGCATGGGTGGAGTTATGGATGAGCTCTGGTAGAGCTTTAGGTTGACACATATAGTCATAAATGATTCCCAAGTCAAGAGAGGGACTCTTTTGCCCAAAATGTGAGATTCTTCTGGGCTCTGTGCTCTTGAAACCTTGCTCTCCTAATGAGCATTCGCTCCGCGTCCCAAATGCCTACCATAACTCCTGTACAATCTGGGTATCACCATAAAACCTGACAGTCGTCCAATCCCTCCCTCCCTCATAATAGCATACAAGTAACACCGCACCCCCATCAATCACCTAGGCATGAATCTCGACCCAGGTCTAAACCCACTCCCACTGGCCTTCTTCTTCCCATCCGGCCCCTTCTTCATCAAATCCGCCAGCCCCAAATCCTTCCACGCGGGCTCCTTGACCTTCTGCGTCGCGCGCTGGATGCCAAACGCGGCGTGCTGATCCGGCACGACATCGTCCTCGTCTTCGGGGTTGATGGGCTGGTTGTGCGGCGGCACGTAGATCTCGTCGTCCGGGAGCTTGTCTTTGCAGAAGTCTTCGAAGAGGTCCGCGTCGCGCGGTCGGTTGAAGTGGATGTAGGTGTATGAGGAATCTTTGGACTGGGTTGTGGGTGAGCTGGTGTGCTGGGAAGAGGAGGGAGGGAAGGGAGAGCGTGGCTACCATGGTTCTGGTTGTGTGTGGAGGGGATGATTGGATGGGGTGGGGATGTTGTGGAAGCACTGGTGGCAGGATGTTGTTTGGGTTGTTTGAGGCGAGGCTGAGATGTCAAAACACAGCCAGCCGCGCCTTCCCGAAACACATCTACGGTACAACAATTTTTCAAAAATGACTCTCATGAAATAATGACCCCAAAATATGCTCAGTTGGAGATCGACAAGAGTCTGTACCTACTAAAACTACTAGGTACCTAAGGTACCAACTTTTAAACAAATTTTCAACATCCTAATAGTTTGGCCGAGGGGAAAGGATCTCAGGTTGATTGCCGATTAGTTCTATGTAGACAGCTTAGAAAGTCAATCTGAAGAGTGAGAAACCCAGCTAAGATATACAATGGCCTCTCATGACTCTTGTTACCTCAGTACATACACGTGGGGCCCATCTGAGCATTGTGAAGCTTCAAACCGCTTCTTCTTTATCATAACAGTCTAATATGCACTGCTCGATAGGCTACGAAGCCTTTTTGAATCATTTCTAGCTGGATTTAAGGAGGCACATCATATTTTTCTAATTAGCCTTAGGAATGGTTATTGCTAGGCTGTATATCCTCCAGGGCTTTGCGAGGGGATAGCTAGAAAGGATTCTTCCATACCCCTCTCGCTTAAATAAAGGGGTAGAAACAGCGACAAACCCATGCTTTGGAGGGTACCAGGTACTCATTGCTATATTTCTACGCAAGCAATTATAGGTATCTATTCAAGTGTTCCAAAGTCAGCTTTCTGGTAAACGAAATAACGTGGGTGTTAAATTTGTTAACTTCCGCAAAGTGATATGCATCCCTTCACCGCTCCCATGGCTGCTGGTCAGATCTTGACGGCAGTACCAGTTTTGCCCATGCTGCATGCTAGAATCTTCTCGCAAAAAAGTAAGATCTATCTCGATATAATAGAAACAAAGAAACAGCCAACCTCTACCTTTGGAATCCTCACAACCCCTGATCGTACTTCATAGATTTGAAGAATCCACTCCCTCACTCCACTCCATTCTATTCCACAACTTGTAAATAGATTTACACCCCTATCCCACCATGAACCACGACTTTCCCACCAGTGACTACAATACCGAGCACAAAGAGTACGGTAAACGCAAACTTGCGCTCTGGACCTCCCAAACCGTCGAGTGTGACGATATCCGCAAGCATGAGGGGCTGGGGCGCGCCAAAATCGAGAGGGAAGGGAATAGCAGCCAGGTATTGAACACGCTGCATATGCAGACTGAGGAACAGTTGTTGAATGTGCAGAAGAAGTTTGGGCGTATGGAAGAGGAGTTGGATAGGAGGTGGGAGGTTATCAAAGGGGGTATTCAGGGGGGAGTGAGCTGGGCAAAGGTGGATGCTATGGAGAGGATTAGGAGTACTGGTGAGTGATTTTAGCGTTTGCTCGAATGAGATGTTGGGATAGGGGGGGTTCTCTCTCTTTCTTTCCCTACTTGGAGAGTAATGAGATGCTTCAGAGTCAAGAACTTGATGGCGTTTTGGTTTGAGTACTGCTGACCTTGAGAACTTGAGCCACGAGAGCACAGAAGAGATCTCACGGGGAGTTCAGCGGAGAACACTACCACCCTCGACAGTCTATAAGCCCAGTTGCAAAGAAAGGATCTCGACGTACCAGCAATTATGACCCTGGCCTGTCTGACAACTATAACATCGGCTCCGACAACGGCAATGGCAATGCCGCCAGCTTGGACTTCTATCCCGGTGCCCCTCGGCAAGGGCCCTCTCCTTTTGGCTCATCGTACACCAGCGGTGCCCGCCCTCGACCCAAGACCGACCCCCCTCGCACACGAACTCCTGCAAGTAAACCATCTACAGCCCGTACTCGTACACCAGCCTCTACGTGTACGAAAAAGATTGCCTAATAGACCACCAAAACTCGCCTGTCTATTAGG